>CABEGB010000655.1:321522-414737 GCA_901521435.1 Crematogaster levior
AGTCCCCCCCGCATGCTTGAGTTACCATCCCCTCTCGCCTAAACTAGGACTTTAGACTCGGTCCCTCTATTCCTTAGTCCGTGGTTCATTGGCTACGGAGTATCTGAAGATGAATTTAAGACGGTCTTAATTATAAGATCCGACTATAAATACCGGCCATAATGTTGGCGTGACTAGAGATCCTCAAGTAAGAGATGCGCGAACTCGTAGTCACATCAGGATTGGTTGACGGCAGATTTGCAGGAATATGGCGGAACCAATCAAACAACCGTATTTTGGACCTTTAAACGCAGTACATACATATAAACGTAACACAGTGAATTTTAAAAATTTGTACATATATAGGTAAAACGAAGGAAGAGGAAAAGAATAAATATATAAAGCACAATATGTACACATAGTGATTTTATTGAAAAAATACACGAGCAGAAAGGTGAGCCTGAAAAAAATATATATATATTCAGTTATTTTCAATAATGGACATATTCCATAACAATTCTGTAAGAAAATTAAAAGAACATGTATTTATAAAATAATAATGTATATTTAAATTTTATCGCAAATTCCCTCTGTAAAGTGGAGTGTTTCAAGTCTTTCTTGTATAGCAGATTTCCCCTCACTTCTCAGACTTCATACCCCTCGCCTAGAAATGCCATTTACACTCCGTCCATGTTACACCTTATATCGTCCGTCCTTTTCAACATAAACTCTACCCCCTCTTTCGAAATTTGGGACAATCCTCGATCTAGATATACTATGTCTATGGGGGATTACACTCACCAAAAAGAGACAGATAGCCTACTATGTTTATATTTATGTTATCTCTTTCTTTCAGGAGGATGCCTCCATTTAGAGTTTCATCGTCTCATAAGCAGTCTACAAGTTGCGCGATCTATGTATCGCGCTATCAACGGCGTCAGATGCGCGGGCATATGTGCACATATGTGTACGTGCATGCATGTGACCGCGAATGAGAGCAATGCATCGCGCGCTTGCGCACAAGCACCGAGAAGAGCATGGCCGCGCGATGTTATTGAGGATTCAACGCGCGAGCGGGCACGGGAGAGAGCACTGTGAGTCCGAGCGGAGCTTCGACGTGGGAAGCGGAGGGTGCGGACGACGGACGTCGGTGACACGAGCGCGCGAGGACGACCGGACGGAAAAGCGAGCAGCGCGGAGGCGACGGGGGTTACGGAAAATGCGCTCGGCGTGTCGCTCTCGCCGCGAGTGCCATGCATCGTCTCGTCGCGACAGCGAGTGACTCGCGTCCCCGCCCCAAAAATAAACGGCCCGGTACGTTTCATACGTTTCGAGGCGAGGCATCGCGACGAGAACCCGTGCGTCTCGTCGCGCGTTCCTCCCGCGTCGTCAAACTCTTTGGTTAGGCCGACCGCGGGGCACGCGGTCCATCTGAATCTGTCTAGCGCCAGTCAGCTGTGTGGTACCTGTCCCTTCTCTTCTCTCCCCCTCCAATGGCAGGCACACGCGTGTAGTCTCACGCGCCTCCTGAAAAAAGACTGAGCTCTTCGCCACGTCTCGAGAACGTGTCCCTCGAGAAGAAGGAAACGACACCGTTTCTTCCCTCTTTCTTCGAATCGATATTTCGCAATCGCGTGCGACCGAGCTCACGTCTCCGCCAGCGGCGGCGTGGCGGCCACGCGCCATTAGATTTCGATTTCTAAACGATCACCCACGGATGTTTACGTGCGCGACTCGTCGAGGTCGCTTAGAGCTTGAAGATCCGCGCGGGGAGTGTCACCTTGCCGCACGAAAGTCACGGGTGACGGGACAGAGGAGATTTGGAACGTCCGTGAGGTGCATGCATGTGCGCGCGTACGTGTGGTGTATTTTACTTTTACGTTATTTTTAAACCGGCGATGTACAAAACACACGAACAAAGCGGTGTCTCTGTCGGCACTCCGGAAGATCGCGATCAGGATGATATTCCCAGTTGCTTTTGTCTGTTCTGGACATTCGAGGGGATTCGTTGTTTCTTGTGCAAGTCGAGTCGCCTCTATTCTCGAATGTGAATAATGCTTCAGATCTCGTATGTTAACAAGCTGTATGAGTGACTTTGCTGTTTTGCAGGTTTATAGTATAAAGTGAGCACGCTTCTCTGTGGAATTAGTCGTCTTTGTGATCAAGTTATTGCCAGGTAGTTTTGTGGAACGGAGGGAAGGATGTCACTAAAACCCAAAAGAGTGGATTTTAATCAGACGTGGCATGAACTACAAGAAACTATTAAGGGAGTGATAACATTGGCGAATATCCCACGTGCTATATGGAATGACAGATTTAGGTACGAGATTTGGGAGTTATTTTATGTCTTGCTACTGTGAGAAAGTGTATATTAAGTGTTGTATTACGATTGCAGCGACGTTTATTCTTTGTGTGTTGCGTATCCCGAGCCACTGGCCGATCGTTTGTATGATGAGACGAAGAGGTTTTTGGTTAATCATGTAGACCATTTGCTAGTACAAGTCAATTCGTATAATGACAAGTGGGATCTGCTCCCAGCATATTATCGTGCCTGGACGGAGTACTCACAGGGCATTTACTATTTGCATAGCTTGTACTTATACCTAAATCAACAACACATCAAGAAGCAGAAACTCTCCGAAGCGGAACTCATCTATGGCACGAGTTTGCTTAATAGAGAGGAAGAATGCCAGGAGCAGATGGAAATTGGCGAGTTGGGCCTGGACATTTGGAAGAAAAAGATGATATTACCACTGAAGGAAAAGCTCGTCTCTCTTCTACTTACATGTATCGATGCCGATAGGGACTCGAAATTGCTTGCACCAACCGATGTTATTTGCGGTGTCGTAGAAAGTTTCGTTCGGGTGGAAGAGCACAAGATGAAGGGAAAATTAAATGTAATAAGTTACATTACAAATTTCTGTTTCTTTTTTTTTGTAAGAAAAGTTTTTTTCTTTGTTTCCTGAGTTATTTACTGAATTAAATCTTATTTTACAGTTGTATCAAGAAATTTTCGAACAGCCTTTTTTAGAGGCTAGTGGAGAATTTTACAAAGCAGAAGCGTCAGCGTTACTGCAACAATCTGACGTTACTCGTTATATAGAAAAAGTTACGTGGAGACTCGCTCAAGAGGAGGCACGCGCTCATAAGTTCCTTCACAAGAGTTCTGTAGCAAAAGTGCGCTATCGTTTTTTGTGCGTGTGTTTTTTTAAGAAATAACTTTGAGAATTGATGGACGTACAACAGGGATGTTTTGTTGCAGGTTAGAGCGTGTTGTGAGGATAAAATGGTAGCTGCACATGTTGGTTTGCTTCACTCGGAGGCCCAGACGATGATAAAGAATGAAAGCCGACGAGATTTAGCTCTTCTTTATCCATTGTTGAGGTCATTACCTGGAGGTTTAGATCCGCTTGTGCAACATCTCACTGCACACATTACGCAACAGGGATTACAGGCAATCAGACCTTTGCAAGGAGAAAATGTGAATATAACGAAAATATTAGCGAACACATAGATTTAATCTTATAGAAAAGCATCTATAATAAAATTTTAATTTTAGGTATACATGCAATTTGTGGAGAATATGTTAAATGTACATTCTAAATATTCTGAAATGATTAAGGAAGTGTTCAATTCAGATCAAAGTTTTGTAGGTGCTCTTGATAAAGCCTGCTCCGCCATCGTAAATTTCAGGCCCGCTCCGAAACAACCTGTCCGAGCACCAGAATTGGTAAATTGTTCAGAAGCTAATATTTTCAACTTAGAATATACAGTTTCTATTGAATCTATTTCTATGATACGGTACAACATGTATCTTTTATTTAGTTGGCGAAATATTGCGACACTCTTCTGAAAAAATCTCCTAGAGCTGCTTCCGAAAGCGAAATTGAGGATAAGCTGAAACGCTCCATAACTGTGTTCAAGTACGTGGATGACAAGGACGTGTTCCAAAAATTCTATTCGCGTATGTTAGCGAAACGATTGATACATCAGCAGTCACAATCGATGGATGCCGAAGAGATGATGATCGATGATCTGAAACGTGCGTGCGGTTACGAGTTTACGAATAAGCTTCATCGCATGTTCACAGACATGTCGGTTTCGGCGGATCTCAATGCGAAGTTTACAGCGACTTTGCGGGAAGGCGACGGGGAGAATCAATTGGGTACTGGTTTTGCAGTTAAAGTGTTGCAAGCCGGTGCGTGGCCGCTTGGTCTACCGCCATCACCTGGCCCATTTCACGTTCCACAGCAACTGGAGAAATCCATTCAGGCTTTCGAGGCGTTTTATCATATGCAATTTAGCGGTCGAAAGCTTACGTGGCTGCACCACCTGAGCCAGGGTGAGCTCAAGTTCAATTATTTGAAGAAACCATATTTGGTCACCGTGCAAACGTATCAAATGGCGTTACTGTTGCTCTTCGAACATTGCGACACGATACCGTGCAAGGAAGCGGCCGCTTCGTTACGTCTGTCGCACGACCAGCTAGTGAAGCATGCCGCCAGCCTTGTGGATTGTAAGATCCTCAACAAGTCTAACGATGGCGAACTGGAGAAGGATACCATCCTCACGCTCAATTTTAATTACTCTAATAAGAGAACCAAATTTCGCATAACGGGCGTGTTGCAACGAGACGCGCCGCAAGATACGGAGGCCACACACCGCAGCGTAGACGAAGATAGGAAAATGTTCTTACAAGCAGCTATAGTTCGTATTATGAAGAGTCGCAAGCTATTGAGACACAATCAACTCATACAGGAGGTGAATTGGCATTATCGAGAATTCAATATAAGTTGCATAATAATCGTCTTGCGTAGCGATTTTTAATGTGATTATATTGTTTCAGGTGCTGAGTCAATCAAAGGTTACTTTCGCACCTTCTATTGGAATGATAAAGAAGTGCATTGAAACTCTCATAGATAAACAGTATATCGAGCGTACAGCGAATAGCGCGGACGAGTACTCATACATTGCGTAATCTTTTAACGTCTGTCACTAATTTATTTTACTCGAGATGTGCTCCAAACGGCATTCTGCTGACCTCTAATCGGCGAGATTTATCAATTAATTAGCTTCGATTATTGAAATCTTTATTGAGGATAATTAATTGTAAAAAGAGAACAACAATGAAAAGAGAAATGCTCTCAACAATGTTTGAAAGATCGGGAAAAGCATCTTAGATCGCTTATTCGCTCCTAGGAGATCAATCAATTAATAAATACTTTAATTAATTTACTTGTAACATATGCACACTGAATAAAGTTGACGTTACTATTTTATATGGAGTAACATGCTCACAAAAAGTAATTTTATATATAATACAAATTTATTTCTTTAATAGAATCTATTTGTCTGAGAAATTCATTATATATACATATTTTCTCTTACAAAATGTATACGAATATGTTTAATTCAAGAATATGATCGCGGCATAATTTCTTATCGACGAATGATGGTTCATTAATATTTAATAAGGCTCTGCACAGTCTCGTTTAAATAATATATGCATCTTCGTGCGCAATTATTAATGTTAAAATCCTATTATTAACTTTGCCTTAAAAATTTTATTTGTTCAATAAGCAGTTTTCGAATTGCTTTATCGCACAACATGCATTCTCTGGTTAAAATTATATTGCAAGTTATCTCAATTACTATATTCAAATCGTGTAACTTTTCAGAAAGCATGGAATGCTAGGTTACAAATAATATGCTTTATATATTTTTAATATTATTAGGAACGTGGGGGCTTTAATTGTAGCAATTCGGGATCGAGCAGTGGATTATTGTCAGCTTCCACCTCCGTTGGTTTATTTACGTTGTTCACGATAAGAGACGATGCGCTGTCTGTGTTATAAGGAGAGAAACCTGCCCATTCCATGCCGAGGTATATAGGACTGCAAGGTGATTCCAGTAATAAGTGATCTGAGTGTTGCGACTGGTGTTGCTGTTGCATCTCTTGACATTCCGACGGTGGTAAGTTCGACGACGTCATATGAGTTGCGATCTTACACTGCTTCTCCTGCTTACGCCATTTCGCTCTCCGATTTTGGAACCACACCTGTTTGCAACGACATTTACAGACACAAATTCTTTCAATCAGATACTCCAAGTACATGTAATACTAATAGAGAAACATGCGGAAATTACTTGTACTCTAGCTTCTGTCAATTGGATACGAACTGCGAGTTCCTCCCGAAAGAACACGTCGGGGTAATGGGTCTTCTGAAAAGCACGTTCCAATTCCTCCAGCTGGAAATTGGAAAATGTGGTGCGGTACCTACGCTGCTTCCTCTTACCGATGACACAAGACGGTCTCTCTTCGTTTTCAGGGCTAGTCGAAAAATCATATGCTACAAGAAGATACAGTTTATTCGTCGTGATGATACCGATCCAACAAGATCGTCTCGATACTACAGACTAAGGATGTCGGAATAAGAGTTTCGCGAAATATCAGTAGTGTTTGCCAGTACGAGAATCCGTACACGAAGCGTGTCGTCGGATCTTTGTCGCGGTGTTCCGCGGGGTGTACTTCGCAGGCGGCAAATAACTTCATAACTGTTAAACTGATTACCGCTAACTCTATTTAAGAAAAAGGGTTGACTGCGGATCCACTTAATGTACTTAGCAATAACTTAATTGAGCGACACTCTACCCCAACTTGGGACACCGACATTGGAGACGGAGACTAATTAAATCAGGTCCCCGGGTTCTTGCACGCGGCGTCGTACACTTACTGAATTTCGTAGGGAAGCAGACAGAGGTGGATTGCGCACTGCTGATCAGACCGGTCAGGGCGGTCGACTGCAGATCATCAACCTGGTTGATGTCGTTGGGGATACTCGTCGACGACGCTACGATCGAACCGGCTGACACTAGCGGATCGCGCGGCGTGCCAACTAGAAATAGCTTGCCGCTCTCGTTTCCGCTTTCCTCCTCCTCGTTCAGATCCATCCTGGGAGAACTCCTGCTCCGCCGAGGGTAGCCGACAGATCGAGTATAATCGAATTAATCGCACGCGAAACGAAGCGCGCGATATGACGTTGAAGTTCAGTCGGCAGGAAGTTTGTTCGCATTCGAGCTGACTGCACGGCGACTCCTCAGCGTTTCCTCGTCCTCCGTTTTCTTCGAGGTTTTTTTTTCCTTTCCTTACACTTGTACAACCGTATAGACAGAGTAGGGGACAGAGTATACTCAAAGTGAACTCCCTCAAGGGGTGTGGTGAAGCCTAAAAAATGTGTTGCTTGTACACTAATCAATAGCGTACGGCTGTTATATTACGACCGTGCGATGAAGAAAGTTGTAGATTCCTCGCTGATCTTTACGACGAATCAACTTTGCAGATTTGCAATTTTCTAATCACATTTTTATGACAGCAGGAAATCTTTTTTCTTTGGCTGTTTATTAAACTGTAGACGTAAGACGTAATCTTCACATGTATCGGAAAGATGTTAAACATTGCATTTAATTGCACATTTCTTTTGCAATCAACAATTTATTAATGATACAAATATTATATCTCAATAATATTATAAAAATAAAACAAAATAATGTGTATAAAATATAACTTTTTTTAAAACTTTATTGCTCGCGGTGTATTACAATACTGTACAAAACTTATTGCGTTTATTCATACTTAACAAATAACAAATAAATTACGTGCTTTAGCAGTGCAAGTCATATCCCTCACCATTCCCAAGGGTGAAAAATGTATCCTAGGTACATTAGGCCACGTTTGCTAAAAATACTATTGTTCCATAAAACTTTACAATTTTGTATCAATTGTTTGCGTGACTTTCTAATTATGTAGATTTCTATAAAATTATGAGATTATTAATATTAAATGCATAAAAAGTGTCTGATATAAAGGACGAAAATCGATTGACTCATAAGAAATTTTTCACACGTGCATTGTTCTATTTTCACGTAGAGTCTGTTCACGCAGATTGGTCCCACATTACGATCATTAGGACCATTTGGAAATCGCTTTAGACGTAGAAGAGACGGACTCGACTGGTAGACACTAAGAGATCGTCGTCGAAGAATTTCGTTTCTATTACGACGTTGCCGCTATTCGTAAAGGAAAACATATACAATTAATTGATTGAATAAACGAAAAAACACCAAACATATACACGTGTATATATATATATATATATATATATATGTATATATATATATATATATATATATCCACTTACTTCAATATGTTCGCTGGCATCATTTGACTCTCCGGTGCCGCCTGAATCAAACTCTGCCACGTGTTGGTGCTATTGGGAATGACGAATCCAAACTCGAAGAACCACTCCTCCAGGCAGCGTCCCTTGAACAGCACCTTCTGTTCCAAGCGAAACCTCTCCATCGGTTCCGCCGAGCTAAAGTTAATCTCCCTCGATACCGCACGGCATCTTAGAATCTTCTTTGGTACACGTGCCTCATGTTCCACCTCAGGCACAGATCTGTAATCGAATAAGGGACCAAGAGTTCAATCTATCATCATTGAATGAGATATCCAGAAAGTCAACACTCACAAGTCTTCGTTGCCCTGCCAAAGAATCTTCCCGCTATCGGCGTCACGCAGATTCATCCAATTACTAAGAATCGTAATTAAGGCGACATATCCGTTTACATAAATCAAGTCGAACCGACATTCTAAAATTCTTTGCAACAGCACTGTTCTACTTTTAATACTTAAAATAGATATTTAATTAAACGTTGAGGAGAAAGGAAGCAGAAAGGTGAAAGGTGCAAGAAGCTCAGTTAGAATAAAGAATAAATGTCAGAACTGTTTGGGTTTGACGTTCCTAACCTACAAAGCTCAGCCAGGCGATCGCGATACCATGGCACTTAAATTAATTCTTAAATTAAAGGATACACCTGAAAGCCCTTGAGGATGTCCTCCCCGCGAGACGGCATACTTAGGCACGATCACAGAACGAATTGACACGATTATGCAAAACGGAGCGCGAATTATTGATCCCCCATGCCTCCGAATCACTTTGAATTGTAAACACTAGCGCGTCGCTAATGCGCAGGCGCAGTCACTCTCGCGAAAAAAAATTGACGCTGGCCCAGAGATGGCGCGGCGAGTCGACCAATCGCACGGTCGGGATTCTCGAATTTCACCATTCGAGTCCTATCAATTGTGACTTTTTTAACGGCCTTGACCGTTGGTGAACTTCAGGTAGCTTAACTGAGCCGAGAAAGAAGAAAAGATAACTTATGCAATTGTTTCTATTCTCTGAACAGACACTTGATTTTGGTATGAAGAAAAAAATCAAGTTGTTTTCATTTTTACGTAAAGTGACTATTCGACCGAAACTTCATCGAGATAGAAAAACAATTCTCTAAATCTTGCTACTAAATCTCGGGAAGTGGATGTTTCAAGAGCAGTTAATTTCAATTAAGCTTATCTTCTTAAAACCAAAATTTGTAATTATAACCTATAATTATGTTTGATCTATACGTATAATCTCAAATTAAATAATTATGAAGAAAAGCGAGAAATCTATAGTATTTGTATATCATTATAAATCTTCTGATTATTTTCACAACGTACAAATTAAAAGTCGATTAAAATGGAGGGAATAACGAGTACTAGACGAATAATTTTAGGTAGTCCGTTTTAGTTTTATTTCCGGAAGTTAAACCTCTTGAAAGATTTTTTAACTTGAAACTGACTTTTTTCACGCTTTCCATCAAGAAATTAGTAAAGAGTTGACCATTTGTCTTCGCACATGATTTTAATAGATATTTAATATTAAGTCTTGTATAATAATTGCAGCATGATGAAAAGGAAGAAAAAGGGGATGTTTCCGGTTAAACTGAGAGTCGCCGACAATGGAGGCGCGCCGTGAATTGATCGTCGTAAATCGATGAATAGAAAAATTAAGATCCAGGATTTTTACGAGGAATTATTGAAGGAATTATTTCCACCGAGATACATCACAAAAAAGAAATGTGCGATGGGATGAGAAAATGTGAAAATTCGAAGTTTTTTCTCTTTATCTTTCTCTCTCTTATTGATCTTGCAAATTATTTTCATCACGAGAATGTATCTCTCTTCTTCCCAGCTCTAATTTTAGCAAAAATTTTGCGTTACATTTATCGATTCGCTACTTAATTAATTAATGCAGTTAGAATTTTCCCAGGCATGAGGGAATATCGAGAATGAGTGATGATATGACCGTGGAATATCGGATCTCTTTAATTGGATAATCGAGTAATCAGAACTCAAGTAGAGCAAATTTGAAACGAGAGACAGATGGAGGGATAATTCATAAGTGGATAATTGAGATTTGGATGGGAAGAAACATAAGGATTGATAGAAGGGATTCATTCTACTTCCCTTTCTGCAGCAACAAAAAAAGGTCTGCATCAATGAGTTAATATAAAAGGCGTGTTGTATTGAACAGTAGAATGCGAAAGGACCGAAGAATCGATCGTTCAGTGCTCTGTTCAAGAAATACTTTTGTACAGACACAAATTCAATAGATAAAAGTTTCCCATACAGTATAAACTTTCAAGGGAAGTCCACAGGCTGTCCTACAGACGTCCCTTGGGAGTCTGCGGGTTGTATCTTTTCTGTAGACATCATTGCAATTCGAATTAATAAAGCTTCGGATTAATAATCGCTTAATAGGAAATTAATTGGTTTTATTATGTATGAACAATTGAAAAAACGATTCTATTATATGATTATGCGATTATTTTGTCTAAAATTGTCAACGTATAGATAAATTATATGTATACTCATATTTCCATTATATATATAAATTATAAAGAGAGTTCTCATTTCCATCATATCTTGTTTATTTTTCCGTAGAGTATCTACAGGATTAAAATTCTTATTTTTACTGGTGGATCGCGTGGAAAAATTGAAAGATGAATATCTGTGGGATGCATTGTCTACTCTAGAACAACTTTGTGAGCAGCGAGATCAAGTCTCTCCCCCCCAGATACGCGATGTATCCTCCACAGATCCTCTACCAGTTACTTCGAATATCCCTTCGAAGAAGGAGATGAAGGGGATGGATCGTCGGTACCAAGAAATGGAAAATATTTATACACACATATGTGTGATGGCGAGGAAAATTCAGCGTAAAAAAATTTCATCTTAGAGAAAGGAGTTGCGCGATTAATATGTTTCGCTTTCATGTTGCTCTCAACCCTGTTTGGCGGGCGTTCGCCTGCACCCTGCTACACCAATACCCGAGCTTTCGTCATTGTATACATCTGCGTGTGTATGTATGCGTAAGTACGTGTGCGTGGGTGGTGCTGGCCGCGGAATGGGATAGGAGTGAGAGGGTGAGAGCGAGCCGGGTCGACCGCGCAAATCTCTGCACGTACATATACATGTGTACGTGTATATGAATGTACATGTATACTCGCCGTTTTCCATGCGTCGTTGTATGTGTGGATCCGCAAGGGTAGTGAGGGTAAGATCGAGGGGGATGGTGGGTGTTTCGGTGACGTCAGTACCCTTATCGTCAGTTGCGCAGAGAGACGGGGTTGGTCACCGCAAAAGCGCGTCGCGCTACGTCAGAGTGAGCAGCAGCCGTTAAACCACCCTCTTCGGTCGGAACTCTCTCTCCGTGCGGGCGGACCTACGGTCCTAGGGGTAAAGATACCGTTCTAAATCTCGCGGTCATATCCTGGCGTCGCCGCCTGGATACCGCTGTCCATTCACCGCGGTAAGTCACGCGCGCGCAGCATCCCGATAAATCGCTTCCGTTCTCTTCTGCAGAGAGGTGCACGAGTATGGAACAGGGAGCGGTGTCGTGAAGCGAGACGGAAGACGCGTGTCGTCCGCACGCGCGTGGTCAACAGCTCAGGGCCGAGTGCCGGCGACGATGGCGAGTTCAGGCTCGGCAGTCGACGGGGTCGGCGACGACGGCACAACGGGCGTGCCGGGCGGTGAACCCAGGAACCCCCTCACCTGCGGTGTCTGCCACGATTACTACAACGAGCCTTGCCTGCTCTCCTGTTTCCACACCTTCTGTGCCCGTTGCATACACGGCCCGCACATTGACGGGACGATCAAGTGTCCCATCTGCGGGTAGATAACATGTCACGATTTATCCAGTGCAGCATAGAACATTTATTCTTCATGTTTTGTTTATACTCTTTTATTTTTCAACAAATTTATTTTTCTGTTACTCATGATTATTTTTATTTATGTTATGACTTTATAATTTTCTCTTGACGATAATTACGAATATTATAAATGATGTAATAAGTACTGCATTACACTAATGTTCCATCATAATGCACAGACAGCAGACACAATTGAAAGATGGAGCGCAACTACCACCTCCCGATCAGCTGATACGCCAATTGGTGGAACTGGCAAACTCTGAAAATCCACCGTGCGCCAATTGTGACAAGCGCGATAAGTCCACAATGTTTTTCTGTACAACATGCGGTATGTGTTTTTGAAGGAGATATCTTTCAATCAAGTATCAAGGTATCCATAGAATATAAAAAAAGTGTCACACATTCACAGGACAAGCGCTTTGCACCCACTGCAGAGAACATACCCATCGTGCGAAGATGTTTTCCACCCACGAGGTGGTGCACATGAGCAAGTGCGCCAAAGACACCCAACGTCGTTGTCCGAGTCACGGCGAGCAGTATATAATGTATAGTCAGAGCGCCAAGTGCATGCTGTGCGCTACATGTTTCCGCGACACACCCCCGGACGCGCGGGTGCACTGTGTGGACATCGAAAGCGCTTGGCAGCAGGCCTCGAAGAAGATGGAGCGCGCGGTAAACTCCATCTGCGAGATCCAGGCTGGTCTCAAGGACGGCATATTGGCACTCAAGTCGCAGTTAGACGAGCTGCGACACAGTCTCGACTCCGAGAAGCGCGCGTTGACCGCTTTTTGCCAAGGTATGCAGGAGACTATTACCAAGACGCACGCGTACGTTCTTGCAGAGTTGCAGCGTCAGTTTGACACCAAAGAGCGCATGGTGCGTACGCAGCTGCTTGCACTGGGTAACGCGCTACCCGTGCTGCAGATGCATCTAATGCTATGTACCGCCTTCATCTCTGGCGCGACCAAGTATCAGTTCCTCGAGCTGGCGCACCCGATGTTGGAACGGCTGAGTCGCGTCGCTCAGCTGGGCCATCCGTCGCGGCCGCCACTGCTCGCCGCACACATCAAGATAAATTATCGGGCTGACTTCGCGCGTGCCCTACATCCCTACATAGGTCAAGTGCAGACACCGAAAGCTACCGCCGAGTCTCTGTACGATCAGATGGCTGGCGGCCATCCGATAGGCCAGTCGGACCCGCTTCAGGTACGTACGAGCAAAGCAAGCAATCACACAGTCGATGATTCTTCATCGTGATCATTCGCTTTCACAGTTTCCTTTCCGATGTCATCCTCGCACGTATTATTTCCGTGTATCTTTTGTTTTGTTGTAGGATTTTACACTTGATGTATGATGTGTGGCTTGTATTTCTTTAAGTAGAATATATCAATTAATTCTTTACACAGCAGAGAGGATCGAGTTCATGGATCATTAGACAGAGTTATAGTTGATAATCGAGAGTTAACGTACGTGATTATAAAATTGCTGATCATTCGTGTTTTACGTCAGGAATATGTTTTCCCAACAGAGCAGCAAGACTGCTCAGAGGCTGCCGCCGAAGAGCGGATCTGATGGCGGTCCGTTTTCCAATCATTGTCGGACCTTCGATACTCAACTGAAGGAATTGAGTCAACAGTTGATGACGGTGAAGGAACGGTTGGGCGAATTGCAGAGGGACGTTTCCGTTTTGAAAAGAGCAAACACCCCGCCGCTGGGTACACGTTACGACCATGTGGCAAGGGATTGCCGCTTACTCGAGCAACAATTGGAACATCATCAGATGGAATTGGAGCGACTGAGAAATGTCTTCGACGCACTATGGGAAGAGCAGATGTGTAGGATTCATATGGAAAAGGAGATTTTCCATTCACAGGTATGTTCTCCCAGCCAAGTTAGATTCGCGATTCTCTTTATATTTCTTCGTCTTATTTACTACCACTATCTCTGTTTAGATGAATGACATACTATCATTGAGAAGCGAAGTGAAAAAGCTGCAAGTGCTCGCTCAACACCTAGAGCCCTTCGTCAAATCATTCTCGCTAGGCATCGGCGCTGGAGAAGTGAGTGTGGCCGCGGCGGACGCAGCTGATAATCAACATCTGCAAGCGTTGCTGGATCACCTGGCGCGCCTGCAGATGCAGGAACCACATCCGCAAGCTCAAGCACCGACGAAGGATCATCGCCATCCACGTAGCACTGCCACGAGCGCCGATAACGCGTTGTACATGAAGGGTGAGAAAAATATTTCGGACGTTTCTTAGGACGTGTTAATAAAATAATCAGATATTTATCTACTTAATTTACAATTTAATTAATTATTTAGAGACGAAGGAGATTCCGACGCGATGTCGCACGCCGTCCGGCGGTGTCGGCGCCGTTCTGGACTCGAGCGGCAACATAGTCGTGTATGGAACGGCCAAATCGACCGATCCGAAGCGGGGCGTGCTCAGTCAATTGATCGAGAAGGCTCGAACGCAGAAGGACGATCGCAAGAAATCACCAGGCAGAGAGGATGGCCGCGATCGTAGTCAGAACCGGCGCTCGCGCAAGTCGCCGGACAGCGCGAAGCCGAAAACGCCGCCCGGCCACTCGTCCGGCAGCAAGATGCGATCGTTGTATCGTTCTCTGAAAGGCGGCACCGGTGACACATCCGCTGAGGCGCTCGATCAGGCGGAAAGATGCACCGACTCGCAGCCGCAGTCTCATATCGGTAAGAACGGAAGAATTGCAGGACCGTCGTGCGCAAACGAGTACTGATACATTATGACACGCAGGTCTTCCTTTGTAGTCCACCGGGGCGAAATTTCGGGTTTAGACTTAGAGGCGATAAACATCCGACAGCTGAATACGTAAAGTTGCTCGCCATTCGCCGCACACGCTTATATTATATACGATATGTAAATATATTATGTACATTAAAGAGAGATATACATTGACATCCACATGTAAAACACATCTATGGCACATTTACCCTTACGAAGTTATATATAAGTGTCTCGTCGTCATCACGCAGTGAATTCGTGCACCCGCTGCGTTTGAAGAAGATGAGACCATCTTCTAAAAGAGTCCGTGCTTCCAGCAGGCGACGAGGGCGAGTATCAACGAATCTCGGAAGCCTCGAGCATGGGCGAAGCGAAGAAGCGCGTGCAGGCGCAGGTGCATGCAGTCCCCGCCGACGATCAGATACGAGCGATCCCAAGCAGCAGCAAAATCCCCAAGATCTACCCGGCCAGCGACTCGGAGGAGCTCTTCTATAGCGATGGCAAAGCGGCGAGTGATGCGAGGAGGCGACGGCGAGCCAGCTGCGACAGTCTGAGCACGACTGGCTCCGGCAACAGCAGGCGATCGAGCATCGCCGAAGGGACGGTAGGTCAATCCGTCGCGCAGGACCCCCGGAAAACCCTGGTCGTTTTGATCGGACCGACGTCACGGACGTCGTCGTCTCTCATGCAGAAGCAGCGTTCCTGGGAGACCTTTCCACGGCCCAAGAGTAAACGCGGTGCCGGTGGCGAGGGTGCGGGCGCGGGGGCGTCGTCCCTCGGCCAGCTCAAGAAAGCGGACAGCTTTGAGGGCCACGAGGAGGACGTGCGCACCTTGGTGGCGGCCGTACAGGAAACGCGCTCTCAGCTGCGACACCATCATTTACATCATCATCGTCATCATCGTAAGAGCAAAACGAATTGAGGCGCTTTTTTTTGTCGGTCCTTTCGCAGTCTCTCCTCGCGCGCAAGACTTATGTAAGGAAATATTGTCCGAAGGTATAGATATCTGCGAGCCTATTGCGTATAGATAGAAAAGAGAAAAAGAAAAAAGAATGATCAAAAGACTAAATGCCGTGCCCCAAGTGGCTTAAGTATACATGTTATTTATTAGCAATGAAAGCATATTGTTGAGAGCCGATATTATCGGTTTTTCGAAGATTTTGGACATTCTACTAGTATAATAATAATAATAATAATGAATATATAAATATAACAGTGAAAAAGGTCTATATTCTGCGCGATGTGGAAATGCAGTCTTTATTATCGAGAATGTACCTTCAACGAGAATGTGCACTCTCATCTTTATATTACTTTTAGAAAGATTTCTTTAAGATCCCGATCCAACGCGTGATGTTTTGTATTATTCCGACGTTTTTGACGTTCATATTGTGTCTTTCGTCGAAGTTGTATCGCATACGATGATGTGCAACTCTTACGAAGTACCTTTTATATAGCGATTTAATTGCATTCGATAGGACGAAAGCGCCGAAGATCGGTATCGCTGCCACTATGAATCCAGACGTAATGAAGTAATAAAAGAGGAAAAGAGTGCGATCATGCATTATATCCGCTACTCGTATTGTTGACTTGACCTGCCTGGGGCGGTTGATACACGTAGAGCCTTGATTAGGGATAGATAGCAGGAAGATTTTTTTCGGACAAAACGCGCGTGTGCAATGTACAATAATTGCAAAAGAACCGCGGTTGACGTTACAATCTAAACTGTATACAGACGAACATCCATTTTCGTTCTGAACGCACATTATCTCGGTTTCATTATTACAAGAGATCTATTCTCGCGTGCCCCCGTTTCTCCGTTAAAACACGCAAATCCACTCCCATTGTATCCGTGCACGAGATTCTTCCCTTGAACGTCAACGGGTTGAATGCATAGTCCAATAAGGTACGTCGCGCAATTTGATCGGTAAAACGGTAATATCTTAGCTAGTAAACAACACTGCCAGTCGCGATATATTACGAATTTAATCGGCGATACTCGATTCGCGAAGAATAGCCTAATTCGAGCGTTTACTCGTAATCACCAGTCGCATCGATAAAAACCCGGTGATCGTCATATGACACGTCGACGCAGTCACGATTATGCAGTTATCGACTGTAATGTAACGATAATATTCTCTAGACAAGGGGTACAAAAATAAATCGGTATTACGAGGAATCGGCTCCTCCTTGTGAAAGTCAATGCGATCGTTAATCGTTGTTCGAATTTAATTACGAGCGAAGATTTGTGATCTTCAGCAGGGTTACAATGAACGTTCTAATTATAGCGAGTGTACACATGTAAGCATGTATGAGAAATGTCGAAAATTGCTGGTATAGTAAAATATATACAAGTTAATAAATATATCCTTGATTTCTGTCTTCCGTGTAAGCGCATGACCCTCGTTTTAGTTTTACAATAAGCTTGTGGTTGTATGTATATGTATAAAAAAATACATATAATACATACATCTTTGGTATTCCGTCTTGTTGAATTTTACAAACTAAGATTCCGGACACACTGTCGTCACGACACGCTTCAATACGAGAACATTTTGGTCTCTGACGTTCGCGATTTTTCAGAATTAATACGGCGACAATGTAACAATCCAAATTAATCTGAGATTGTAATATTTTACACATATTTATTTAAGACTAATATAATTTGATTTATACGTAATGGCCGATTTTATATACATTTCTCTTTTATTTTCACGTATTATAGTACACACGATCAACCGCAATAAAAGTTCTCCCCGTTGTTTTTTGTCTCTTTCTTCTCTTTAGGTAAAATGTCTCTTTGGCACCAACCACTATAGATAATACCAAAGCATCGGTATAAAAAGGAAAATGTATCGTATATACAGCGTATGTATTTCTGCAAAGATAAAGTACATATTTTGTTGCTAATTTTTCGAATATCATACTGTTTCTTTTTTCTTCGTTTCTGTTTCGTCGATATTGACTTCGCTAATTTCAAACTTATCAGAAATTTCATAGGAATGATTCTCCGAGTATTCTTTAAGAGTTTGTTCTTCCATGCTGTTCAGTTTCCTCAGATTTGTTGTGTTCTTATTATTTAGTTTCAATAAAGTCATGAGACCCCAGCCGTTATCTTTCAATTTTTCGCCGGTTTCATCGGCAGTTTCTAGCGCATAGATCGCGTCGTGCGACTTTGAAATTATGCGATTCACCTCGTAGAGAGTTACATTTTTGCAGACGTCCAATGTCGTTTCCAAGGGATTGGTAATATGGAGTACTGAGCGTGATGGTTTTCGAATTTGCACACCCTCGCGAATGCATATTCCATTCGTCTGAAAATCGAACGTCGAATAATATTCGAAGAAACCGTACAAAAGCGTCTCCAGACTATCCTGATTCGACTTATACTTGTAATCAGCTGGCAATTTGTTAATATCCCGCAGGAAAGTGCAATCGACGCCATTCTCTGCACAACGGGTGTCACTGCGCGCTAAAAGACAAGAAAAAAAGATGCCATTTACTGAGTGTCATATAACCCTTTTACTCTTATGGTATATATGTTACTTACTTGCATACATTTTCAACATCTTTAAGGGTGGCAATATTTTTTTCTGTTGTAAGTAGAACAGTACCAACAACGTTAGGGGGAAGTTTGTAATCCACTGACCTGGTGAGTCGGATGTTATTTGCTGACTCTTCGCCCATACCCGTATTGCTACAACAAGCGGTCTTACCCGCCAATCTATCTCTCCATATAAATTTAATAATTCGGTCATATATATAGCAGTCCTGGAAGAAATAGTTCGGTATTGACGTTCTTATTTGTAAAATAAGAAATCTTACACTAGATTGAAATACCATTCAACTTACATATTTGTCGCGCTTAAGTCGCATTCAGTATGCGTGTAATCGTAGTGGAATTTAATTATTGGTACTCGAGCCTCCAGGATCTTTCTTACGTTAAGAACTCCAGGTATGAAATACTGCATGGCACTTGCAACAATACCCAGAAACTGTTTTGTTTCATTTCTGTCGTCATGCTTCATAAACTTCGAGTGAAATACCAATCTACTTGCAGTATTTTGCTGTAAATGTTACAATTCATTGATACTTAGTATCAGTCCTGTATTCTATAAGATTTTCGCTCTGTTAGTTCTGTAGCTCTTTCTTCCTTTCACTCTATACTTTTCTCTCTTATTCTAAATTCTACATAGATCTAATGGAGATACAGCATTACAGAGCATTTCTACAGAATACATCCCTTCAACACGTGAACATTTAATTAATTCAAATATTATTTATATATTTATATATTTACATTTTCATTGTCACCTGGAACAAGAACTAAATCAAGATCACACCTTTTCCTTCCAAAACCATTTATAGAGGAGCCAAATGGCAGAACTTTCATATTGTGAAATAGTCCAGAGAAATATTGTTCCACGTGGTGAGCAGTGTGAAATCTCAGTCTCACTTCTAACTCAGTCAGTTTTAGCGTCTCGTAGAGAATTACTATTTGTCCTGATATCTGCAGAATAAAAGTTACGAGTTTTACAAAGCTGAATGCCTCAGATAATCCCAATCGTAATATAAATATATTAAAGAAACCTACCGATTTCGCGTTATGTAACAGCTTTGCGATCTCTTGATTAGTAGGCAACGTACAACCATTCTCCACAGACAGAGGTATCTTCTTCCGATTATTTTTCTTTGAAGCAGTAAGTTGCCCTTTACGGAACCACAATACTGATGATTTTATAGGAGCAATGCAGTTTTTATTTAGGAAAGAAGCAGACGACATAACTTCATTTATCGATGCCACATTTTGAAACTCAACCAAGATATAATTCTAAAATTAGTCACAAAGTGGGATTTATATAACGGTATTAATATATTGCATATAATTTTGTATATAAATATTGAACAATAGACAACATACATGTTGATTATTTATTTGGTAGTGATGCATACTCAAGATGTTTCCAAACTGCGAGCAATACTGGTGGAGATCGTTGTACGATCTCGAAGAGTGTACTTGTATTAATAGGCTTCGATATGCTTGATTTCTTCGCCTGTTAATTTCAGCCTCGAGTGTCATTTCTGTATCTGTAAATTTGCTGAATGGCAATATAAAATGTGCGTGAAAAGATATAAATAATCGCGAAGAGAGGAGGATTCAGAAAATATCAATTCATGCTGCATCCAAAAAAATTACAATCACGAGGCTAATAAATCGCTTCGAAAAGGACTGCACGTTACTTGTGAGCTTATAGGTTATATTATAAAAATTCTCATGTGCCTTACTTAGTTTATCGTTTTTATGTTGTACGATGGTTGACGATATCGAGCCGTGAGTGCGTGATTTTAATCTACCCGTGCCCATTGCGATCTTCTTGCAATAACAGTAATTTAACAATGAAAAGGCATTCAAATTAGCACGGTTAAAGAGCGCCATTTTTAAATGTGGTCATAGTTCTGTGTGCCGCGCACGTGGACGAATATGTAAGTATAAGTTATGTACTACATTGGATAGTACGGCTATTGAAATAAAACCTGCTTTTTTTCATTCATTTTTACTTTTCGAATTGAGAATGTAATTAGTAAGCACCATCTCTTTGCGATTATGTTATTCTGATACTTCGTCGATTTATTTCTTGAGAATTTAAACTTTTATCGGTAAACAGTCGGTAAATTTACTAGTGACTTTACCAGCTATTGGCAATGACAAATATCTGTATTACCTTAATTAATTATTATCGTCAATTACTGACAAAAATTTTTGTTATAAAAATCAACTAAGTATCAGGATAATATGATTAGTTAAGAGGTGGCGCTAAGGAAGACTCCAAAAATTTTTCGAATTTCAAGTCTACGGTCTCGAACCGCGAAAATTTAAATCCTAAAAAATAGAAGATAAAATATCAAGCTATATAAGTATAATCAGCTAAGAGATGACATTGACTACGATTTTACGATTACATTTTGAACTTCAAGCCTGAAGTTTCGAACTCGTAAGAGCTTCAAAAATTCGACAAAGAATCAGGAGATGATGACAAAGAAATAGTTTGAAATGAGAAAACCGCGAAGAAACCGTTCTAAGACCGATATTCACAGTCAGATCTTATATTCAGGTCTTTTTCTATTTTTTTATTTTTTTTTCTTTAGATGCTGTACGAATCAGTTTATTGGCTGCGGCGTATCTAAAGATGAACTTAATTATAAGACCCGAATACCGGCCTAAGAACTCTTAAGTTTTATGCCTCGAACTATATCAAAATATGAAAAGAAAACGAAATATTAAAAGAATACCATCAAATAACACAGTCTATAACTCGGATAACAAGTTTTCGTGCTGCTGACTCACCTGGGAGTGAATCTTCGCAATTAACGCTGACGCGTGCAAAATATGTATTCCAATATTTCACAGTTATATATAAATCAAAAATGAAAAAAAGGATCACATATGTTTACAAAAATATCTCATTTATTTCGACGCGTTATTAAACATTCAATGTATATCATGATTTATTACTTGTCGTTCATTAATCGTCATTGTGTGATGATTAATCGGAAATACGCAGTAATGCCGGGGGGGGGGGGGGGAATGCCTGTCGGGAATCCCCTGTTCCGGCTGTGCCTCGGTCGCGACGCACGTCCGATAGCTGGTGACGATAACGATGGCTCGATAACGAGCGAGATCGAATTGCGTCGCTCATGTGAGATGTCCGTCAGATCGTCCGCGGTCTCCTCTATCGAAGCAACGAGGAAGTGTGGACAAAAAGATGTCGAGACTGGACACGTACGAGCTCACACATCCAGAATCGTTATCGGAGCACCAGCTCCGCGAGATTTTGAAGAATGTAAGTTGTCGCATAGGTTAGGCGTGTTTACAAACTCCCCGCTCTTCTCCGCTCTTTTATCACGTCCGATTTTATTACAAAACAATTCGTGTGCACGTGGTAATTATTATTATCTAAATTATTTTGGACACAAGTCCCACATGTGTTGGCATGAACGACATGTTTAGGTTAAATGGCACCCAAGATGTACTTTATATGAGTTTCTGAATTATATTTCACATATAAACATCGAGCAGTGGCGAACGATATTATAATTTCCCACTTAATAATATAAATGTAATATAACGTTGTTGTATAATAATTATTGTATGTTATTGAATAGGAAATTATAGTATTGATGTTACTACTGGTGTTGGCTGGAAATTCACAAATTAAAATAACATTGTAAATTATCTGCAAAACGAAAGAAACAGTAGTTGTTTGTACTAGACGTTGTTAATTAATGATTATCTGTAAGTTATAATTTAAAGAAACGTGCCATTATACGTTTTTTAGGTATATTTAGTTATGTCCTTAGTTACATTTCTGTACTCTTTTTTTTTGTATTAGAGTTGCATCGAGATCCTCAAATTCGAGAAACTATGTAGAAGCGAGTTGTTGGAAATGTATAAACGAATTGCAATGCCTTTACCTCAGCGGCAGCATGCAAATGCCAAGAACTCGGATACAATAGATATAATAACAGAAAAGTCTGTTACAGATGTAAGGTAAGTTTTTATTAATTGAAAAATACTTTGTTATTAACAAAGAATACATGTTTTATCATATTTATATGTATATTAATATCATATTTGTTTTTCTTTCAGTGATGATACGCACAACTTAGCTGTAGGCTTGAGCAAAGGAAACAAGAGAGTATGTCAAACGTCTCATTCCCAGATGGATAAATTGAAATCTCCGCTTAACGATCAGAAGCCAATGAATAAGAAGATTCGATTGTGTTCTACGCCGAAAGTAGAAATTGGATGCAATGGAATTTGCAAACGCGGTTATGAGGAACAGAGTGAGGTAATATGTTGTAACTTTTTATCATTCAGATAAGTCTAGATAAATCTAGATAAGATAGGGTCCCTGAGATTTTTAATTCTACAGATAAGATTCTAACAAGAGGGTTCTCTATTCTACAAATAAATCTGTAGAATAAAATATTTAAACAAACAATTTCTATCGAGGAGTGGTATTTTATAAGATTTGTATAACAATTATAATTTGTAAGTGAATAACAGCGAATAACTGATATTTGAAATATATATTTGAATCTTTCAGGAATCACTAATGAAAAAACGTCAGAAGATTACATGGCCATAAACAATAAGAGGAAAATATCCGATTTTTAAATTTGTTAGGAATTTAATTTAATTTTAAATAGTAATATGATAATACAATTTTATCATATGGTTGAACTTGCAATGTTTGGCCAGTATGAAGAAAATCATATGTCAAGATTGCTTGCCAATCTTGTTTATAAAATCGAATCTATTCAATGTTGAATCATGCTGATTTAAACAGATTGATGAAGAGATATTAATATACTAATAACTCTTATCATGTTTCTTAATTATTTTAATATTTATATAAAATGATGTGATGATTCTATAAATCTGAATATATTTTATGCAATTTTTTTACATAGTTTGCACAAAAAAAAATTAGTAGAGATGACTTCGAGAGATTTGGCAGCTGACAATGTATACAAAAAAATCTTACATATGATTAATGTATCATGTTTGATATATGTATCATTTTATCGATTTATGATTTATAATTCTTTTTAATTCTTCTTTTTAACTTAATCGAATAATCGACAAATTGTACATACATGGCATAAATTTCGAGTTAAACATTGAATCGACAATATTTGAAGATCGACAAAGGCTTGCGTTAGTTAAGAATTTAATTTTCTTGCGACATAGAAATAAACAGTATTATAAATAATGATGAATTTACTTAAGATTATTTTTTGGTAATACGTATCGATCGCTTGTTATTCATATTTTCACAAGTGAAAATAGCATTTGTAATTCAGAATTTACATACACATGCAATTTATTATGCCTGTTCTTTGTAGCTGTATTCTTTACTTTCTGCACTAAAAATGAAATAAATATCTCCAATTAAACATTGGAGAGAAAGGAGAAAGAATTCAGGTACAAAAAAAACAAACTTATTGCAATTTATGTGCTGCGTGAGATCTGCACGCGACGTGTGCAAAGTTATGTGTGCGAAATTTATCGATCAAGTGTAGATTACCTATTAATATTTGAAGTGATATAATTAATTAAGTATTTTGAAAATAATTTTAAATAAAGTATTATTAGTGTGGACGTGATATATTATTTATGTGTCAGTACTAGCATAATATTGAAACTTTTATGTTTACAAGAAATAGTGTCTTTATATTCTTCGCGGAAGAACGCGCATTAATTTCTCTTATCTCCTAAATGTACCATTTTAATATAATGCACGTAGTTTTCTCTCTGTAGAACACTCTGTATTATATCATAAGTTTGACGTAACTTCGTATAGAGTACAACACACAATTAATTACATCCGCACGGAGTTTTTTTCCCGAGATACGACAGAGAAAGAACAAGATGAAGAAGCGATATCACGTTGCGTAAGTGAGAGTGGTTACGAACTCGTTTCACGGTCATGATCAACGCCCGTCTTCTTTAATTATACATACCGAATGACTCATTTTTGTTTATGAAGGAAGAAGAGACGAGACGAAGATGATTCACACGGTTAACGAGTGATCTCGGTGGCGATCAGTCATTCTTTATGATGCAAACGCGGAATTTTGAAACTCCAGAAATATTGATGTAAAAAAGTTCCGCAAGAAATTTTTCGGATATTTTTTTTTTTTGATAATTGATTTAAGAAAGAAAGTGAGGTAAAAAATAATAAATTAATATATGTAGAATTAATACATATATTGTTGATTTATTAATATTGTTAATATTATTAAATATTATTTTTTCTCAAAAAAATAAAAAGGAAAAGAAGAATAACATTTAATAATATTAATTAATTGGAAATTGTTGATTTTTTAATAATTATTTTAATATTAATTGTTTGTTAATAACATTAATAAATCAATAAAAAGAGGACTTTATGATATGCAGCAAACCTCGATATAAATTTTAACAGTTTGCGGTACGATTTAAAATAAATTTTATTAAGATACAAGAAGAACAATGACAATTTTATAAACCGTGTAAGATCTTATTTTGTATATTTTTACTGTTGTATATTTTACTGTTAATTACAACATATGCTGTGGATTTTGAGATGTGCTATTTCTTTCTACTGAAATCTTTATAATTTCATTCTCTAATCTCCGTGTCGCAAAACCGAGCGTAACAATTGTATTGCGCATTCTCCGAAATCGATATACGAGACTCTTCTAAAAATGAATCATCCTTACATTTGATATTCCCGGTCCGTCACCGCCACGACGTGGCGGAAGCGTTACACTTACAGCCGGTATACCAAAACCGTTGGAATTACGCAAGGGTGAAAGCACTGCTGTTGCATACGAGAATTATTGACCGTGTTCATCTCGTTTCCTTACGCCTCGCGCCGCGTAATCTTCGCCATCTCGAAAAACGCTCGGCGTTAAATCACACGCGTCGTTTTTTATTTTTTATCCACTTTCGAAAATCTCCCGCTGAAATTGTGGCACGACTTACGATCGCGCACACCTCCCCGTCGAAGTCCGCAATCTTTCAAAACTGGTTTCGCACTACTTAACGCGACGCTATAATTTTCGCGGAAAGAAAGAACCATTCGGACGATTTCGTGTAAAAAAATAACAAGCGTGATATATAAAAGAACAAGTCAATCGCTCGTTATAAACATAAGCTATGTAATGAGGTCAAAACACGAGCGAAGTAAAGATATTAAAAATTAAACGATTTATTCCTAATAGCATGTAAAAGAACGTTTCGACTATATTTCAGTCAGCTTTAACTAGATAATTTAACATAAAAAATAAAAGTCAAGTTTAAAAATTAATAAAAATCGTGATGTATATTTTTATTTATCCGTAGTGTTTATGTAATAAAATTAACATTCCGTGGCTGCATCCGGGCGCGCGGCTCCCGAGACATTCCGTGAATAGCGAGCGCGATTAAGCGATGCCGTGAGAAATTTAATAAACCAACCAATTCGGCGCTACCGACTTTCTTCCTCGTCCGGCGCGCACATATGTATATCGGCGAGTCATAAATCGAGAGCGAAACTTCTGTCATCGCATCACGTACTACACTACTTCGTAGGCTACTTGCGATGCAATGAGGGATGCGACCGACCACCCTGATGCTGCTATAAATACGTTTGTCACCGCTTGTCCGAATGTCAGTCTTGTTTGTGACACGTTTACCGATCCACAGAACCATATTGAGCGGAAAAATGGCTATCAAGGTACACTAAAAGACTCGCGCACAAATTTTACACGTTAAATTCGCTTGATCGATTACAAACTTGGAATATTTCTCGAGCGATCTTTGTCATGGAACACGCATATTTTCAGCGTGCTCACAATGCTCTTGGCTTTATACTTCGATATAATGTAATTAACTGAGAAATATAGCAAAGTCCTTGAAATGCGACAAACAAAAAAATACGTACGCGATAAGAAATTATTGAAAGAAAAAATACAATATATATCTAAGTATAAGAAAAACATATGATTGAATAATATTTAAAAATTTTATATTAAACTAGATATAGCAAAAAATGGTGATAAAGAAATTTTCTTATATTTTCTTAGATTCTATATGCTTCTAATAAAACATCAATAAATTATATTAATATATTATATTATATTACAGTTAACAGTCCTGGCTACAGCGGTGCTCGCAGTATGCAGAGGCACGGCCATTCCTTTACCAGCTTTGCAGCCCATCCCAGCTGTTCCAACTGGTCCAGCCATACCGGCTTTTTCAACCACCCTGGCCGCACAGGCTTTCCCAGTCACCGCGATTGACGCCACAAATTATGATCCTCACCCCCAGTACACTTACGCCTATGACGTTCAAGATACGTTAACCGGTGATGCAAAGAGCCAGTACGAGAGCAGGGACGGTGACATCGTCAGCGGCAGCTACAGCCTCATCGAGGCCGATGGTACCAGGCGAATCGTCGAATACACGGCCGACCCCGTGAACGGATTCAACGCCGTGGTTCGTCGGGAACCTCTGGCGGTGGTGAAACCCGTCGTCGCAGCGCCGCCACTCGTTTATCAACCCTGAATGAAGTGATAACGATTATATGCATGACTGCGGATAAGAACTAGTCAATATGAATGTTGTTGTATAAATTGTTAATGTTGATTTTATTAAAGATCTTTTTTACAAACTGTGTGCAGATTAATTTTATCCTTACATAATTTTGTTGTGAAACTTAAGTGTTGAGTCTTTTTATTCTTTGTATCTTGCGCCATGCAGTAAAATATTTTCATAAATTTTTCGTTTATACGAAAAATTTACGAGTTTGCTTTATACAAATGAATTAATGTTGTATCTGGATAGACATTCAGTTATGCAATTGCACATAAATTCGGAAATGAGATTTCGTGCCTAATATGGCTATAATAAACTCGAGCTTGTGAAAGTTTACAGATCATCAAATATATATATGATATATATATATATATATATATATATATATATATATATATATATATATATATATATATACATACATACATACATGAATCGATACTTAAGAAAATTCAACGACAATTTTATACATGTCAAATATATACTACGATATTTTTATATAATATATTTATATCTCATAATATAGAAATCTCTATGAGAGATATATATTTTTACAAACATATTAGTTTCAAAATTTGGAGTAAAACAATTTCTCAAAGTTAATAGTTAAAAGTTAGTCTCTCCGGCCTGTTTAAATTTGAATATTGAAATTGTGATGTATAAATATAATAGTAAAATGAGAGATGCGTAAAAAAATTTTTTAAATAAAAATAGAATGTAGTAAATAATTTGTAGCATTGATATCCTTCATAAAATTCTGTAAACATTTTTTTTTCAAAAAGCCGTTATTTTCTATAAATTAATAATGTATCTATGGTTCATCCTTAATTTTGAATGACTTTATTTCATGACATTGTCTTGACAGCTCAAAAATATATACATTCTATGATATTAAAAAAAATTGATAAAAGTGATCTCTTTTGCACATAAGTTTTTCAGTAATTTAAATTATTTTAGTTTATATCATTAAGAGATGCGCGCAATATATATATATATATATATATATATATATATATATATATATATATATATAACTTCGGAATTGATTAAAGCGATTTGATGCAGATTAAATTTTTGGAGTGCTTAATCTTAATCTCGGATTTAAAAAAAATTTAGCAACGGAAAAATTTTCATATTTACGAATTTTTAAATTGAAATATATTTGATACAGGATGAGATCATAATATTTTTTATATATACATCTATCATCATGAGATATGCAGTGAGAATTGTAGAGTAACAGCGGTTAACGATTACGTGAATGGTAATTAACGCAATAATACGCGCCGATTCGTGTTAGCAGAGCTCATCGTCGCTTCTTCTGAATATATAATAGAATTCGATTACGGGATATGTGGCTACCTTCGAGCTTTCGTCGAACGGCCTTGATAGATCGTTTGTATTAGCACACGACACACGTGCATACGTGTATTGTATACGATTACGAGTATTTCGGTTATCAATTGCTCGCTTGCATCAGATTTAGGCAATGCGTTTGTCCATTACTTTTCAAACATTGAGACTGGCAATTTTTAACACTTCTTTTTCTCTCTCAGAGATTACAGATATTACAGATACTAGATATTACAGAGTATAGAGAGAGATATTACAGAGTTTAATTTAAAATAAAAAGAAACACGTCGAAAATGCGATAGAATAATATCTGTTATTGTAATTGATGAAATATGTAAATTAATGCATAATGTTATACAGAAACTTTTTGTCATACACCAGCAAATCAACTAACTAATATAAGTGAACACAACACATTCTGTGTACACAATAGTTACATTACAGAGGAGGAAATTATAATATTGATGTAATATTACTGTTAACTGAGTTTTCTGGGACCACTTTTAAATTACAGCTTTTTTCTCATCGAGATGTCATTTAAAATATTTAATTGTCGACAATTTTTCTTTCAATATGTTACATACTACTTCTAAGATTTTGTATGCATTATTTCTCCTAGGTAACTATCCCATCGACACCTAGCAAGGCGAAGAGAAAGAGGATGCGGGTCTTGCAGCATGCTGGTACGCGGTTCTTTGATTTCATCGAACGACCTTCGACATATTGGCACCCAAGTCGCGTGTACGGACGGACGACGGTGATATGAAGAAACATAAACGCGCGTACAACCGCAGGTTGGACTCCCTCTACATCGCAATGATCATCGCGGAGGTCGCGGCGCCTCACGGGCCTACAAAAGAGGAAGACATAGAAAAAGAAAGAAAAAGACAGAGGCAGTGATTAGGTGGGGCGTAGGTGGTTTCAGGGAGGATCATCGTCATCGGATGATACGAAAACGACAACGTATAAAAGTACGGACGATCTTACCCCGAGGCATCAGTCCTCTTCTGGCGGTCTTCTCGCGCGCAAACATGACCAGCACGGTAAGGGAGAGAAGCTGGAAAAGAAACTAGAGCAGTAGAATCTTCTCTTTAACGCTTCTTTAAAATGGCTATGTGTGGAGGATCGTATTTAAAAATCGAGTCCTACGTACCTAAATAAAATTTCAATTGTCGCTGACCGTGCATGTGTAAAAAAAGTCATACGTCCCAACGCGACGTAGCTAAAACATGCTAAAGTATTAAAATACCGGAAATTCGAAATAACTGGAGCGTCGCTGACGAGATATTAATTTTCAGCTCTTCTTCTTTCTGGGACTGGCGGTGCTTGCTCGAGGAGTGGTGGTGCCCGCAGTGCCGGCGGCGGTAGCGACGGTGCCCCTGGCGAAGCTGGAAGAGTTCGACCCGGCGCCGCAGTATAGCTTCGCGTACGACGTTCAGGACGCGGTGACCGGCGACTCCAAGGCCCAGTACGAAATCCGCAACGGTGACATCGTGCGCGGCAGCTATAGTCTGATCGAGGCTGACGGTACGCGTCGTATCGTCGAGTACACTGCGGACCCGATCAACGGCTTCAACGCGATCGTCAGCAGAGAACCGGTAATCGCCGCCATCGCGGCGCCGGCGTTACCGCTCAGACCGGCTGCGCTGACACCAGTCGCGATACCGGCCGTACCTGCTGCCGCCCCTGCGCCGTCGATCCCCGCCGTCGGGCCCGATTCCGATGTCGAGGTACTCGACTCCCGATCGGGCCCCTTACAAACGAAACCAACGACGCGCGAGCGGGAGATCCAGCGTCAACAGTTGCAACAGTTGCAGCAGCAGGAGCAGCAGCTGCAACAACTGCAACAGCTGCAACAGGAACAACAGAGAGAGTCGAGATTACAGGTCCAGCAGCATCAGCAACAGGAGCAGGCGAAACAACAATCGGCGCGCATCATCGGACATGCGACTGGAAAAACCGAACGACAACAAATTGCGAGTTCCCGATTGATCGGTCTCCCAGCTGCCGCCAGGGCAATAGCCACGTATCCCGCTTACCCTTATGCTGCGTACAACGCTGCGTACTCCTCGCCGTTTGCCTATGCCGCACCCCTTAACAGTCTAGCTTACACCCCCGCCGCCGCGTTAACATAGACTATTGCCCGTTCGTATCTACCTCGAATCCCTATCATTCCGACTCATTATTTGCTAGGATTATTATTGACTAAATAAATTGTCTTCCTTGAGTTACTCATATATGCACTCATCTCGTTTTTTTTTCCGATTGTTTTGCGATGCGTGATTGGCATGGCACTTTGTTCTCATCGAAAAGTACATACAACAAAACATGATAAGATGTGACTGGCCGAAATAATAAATAACAAAGCCATTAACTGTAATCGATCCTACTTGATTACATCGTCGCACGAGTTATTATGACACGCGCGCGCGCAACAAGTAAAAGCGACAAACTTTGGATCAACATTTCGACGTCGTAAATTGATCGCAAGTCGGTCGGCCATCTGTCATGTCGGGGCCCAATCCGTCACGTGTTCGCTGTTACGTAAGTCCCGGGTCTGTTGTTACGCGTAACAGGCCCTCGGGCCCCTGTCATCGTGTTTACGCAAGAAACACAACGTGCGTATACGTAACGCGACCTTCGGTTACGCGCGACGCATTTAATTTTAAACTGTATGCAAAGAAGCTTGTCATTATGACCATTAGTTCGTAAAAACATGATTATTGGGGTGTCTTCATTGACACGCATTTTGTAATAAAAAAATATATTTTATCTTTTTATAATACATTTCATAATATTTTATTGAATTGATCTATAAGTTTGTGTGGATTTTTAAACAAAATTAAAAAATGCAATGTTTTATTAATAATTTTTACTAATTTTAACTAATTAAGTATTAGTTAAAAATTATATATTAATAAGTAGTGATTGTATTATTAATAATTATATGATAATAATAATATAATTAATAAATTGAATAGGTTTTAATGATTGCATTCAAATGCCAACTAAACAAATATCCACACAAACTTATGGCTCAACTCACATAATATCCGATTTTTCTTAAAATGCGTATTCTTATATATGTAACATACCAAAATTATATCAATTATCGTACTCCAATAATAATTATCGTAAAAGTGAAATGTTTTACGAGAGAATTATATTCTGCGTAATATAATACATGAACTTTTTCAATAAAAATAAAACATAATTTGGATACTATAAAAGAACTATATCGCATATCTTTTTATTATTAACAATTTTACATTAATGAGTCCTTGAATAATGTAAAAAAATAATGTAAAAAAAGTTTCGCGTTTACATGTTTGAATGTTTCATTTTTCACAAAACAAGTAGTAAAGATCAGGCGCGAGTCAGACAAGTAGTGCGGCCGTTCTGCGTCAGACGTCCACCAAGTGAGCGATATCTACTACTGTAATAGTTTCTCTATTGCGAAAATCATGTAATAAACTAAAATAATATCGTTTTTTTATACAATTAAATTGCGTTATATCTATCTGATTACCAACCTATTTACAATCTAGCAAAAATAATAAAGTAAAAATAAATAATAAGTAAATAAAAATAGTTAATAAAGTAAAAATAACAAAATTTCAGAACAAAAATTTTAAGAATTTATTTGCATATTACCTGCTCATAGAAAATCTTGTATAAATTGTAACAAAAAATAACGCAAATATCTTAACGATAATTGATTTCGAATTGCATGAAAATAATTTTTACATAAAAGAAAATTTGTTCAATAGGAGAGACACACACATACACATTTTACTACGCCTTTTTATTCTACACTCATTACGTATCAAAACGTGATAATTAATATAAATTTAATAATATTAATTAAAATTCAAGCGTCGTTTATTACGAAAATAAGCTTATTATGTAAGCTATTATTTGTGACATGTTGCCCAGGAACCAAATCGGCCATTCCTCGAATAAAACAGAAGTTTCAGAAAAGAGTAACACATAATCCAGATTCTCTCTCTCTCTCTCTGAATCGTGTGAAACAGAGTGGGGAACGAAGAAGGGATGGAGAGTGGTTCACTTGCGGATCGACTTTCACCGAACAAAAACGCGACTGCAGCCGCGGCCGTCAAAGAACCGCGCCCAATGTCACTATGCGGCACCTTGTAATCACGCCCCGTATTACGTGCGCACGAAAGACCGGTTCACTTTTGACAGAAAGACCAGTCCGGAATTCAAGCGAATTGCAGACGAATTGCCGCGGGCGAGAACCGAACGAGATTCCAATAGCAAGAGACGACTGTCTGGCCGTTGACAGTTGGCCGTTGCCACTTCCCTATCGAGTATTTTTGCGGGAAATTCGATAGGAGATGAAATGTCGAGGGTTTCATTAAATTTTTATTATTATTCGATTTCTAATTAAAATTTGAAAATTAAATCAAACAGATTCTTTTGCGGCGAGATACAGCTGTAAAATATATCGCGCCGTGCTCACCTCTCTCGATTGTGTCAATTTATCGTCGCTATTAACGTCGACAGTCGATTTGCAAAACATAGCACGTAGCGCTTGCGATAACTGCAACTACGTCGTGACTGGAGTACGTTTAAGTTGATGAATTGAACAAGCAGTACATTGCGCATCTACTGAATTTTAGTTCAGTTCCTTTTAGTTTCTATCTCAAATTAGACTTTGCTATACATATAAAAGAGGATATGCTTATAGATTGAGATAACTGAGATCAATTATTAGCGAATTTAATATAATTCTGTTTTTAATTTAAAAGAATAGCACTATTTAATCGATTCTTTCTCTCTTTTTCTCTTTAAATGCAAGGAAATTATTAAAGGCGCAATTAATTAAAAATTAACGTTTAAAGTGATTTAGCTGCAATGAATCATGAAGTCGAGACGAAGTGAACGGATGAGGTGCAGTGTACCGTCGGCTTTAAACGGATGTTTTCGACGAAACAAACGAAAGATCTTGCATATACGACCCTCGACGATATATTCGAACTCGCCGATTAAGGTTACGCAGTTTTTTTATCATTTAACCACGCTCATGCGAATCAAGGTTATCAACCGAAAGCGAAAAAGGGGCTCGAGTAATGTGCTGCTCACACCTAATGGATACCGAATGTTTCTCCAAACTCGTTGAAAAATTATCGTCGTCATTCGATCTTTTTATACATCATCTCCCGGATAGGGTCCGCGCGTGGTTACAATCAAGGATCTTCAATTCCATCATTTCTCATCGATGCGTCGCAATCCGAAAGTGCATATAAACGAAGCAAATGTTACGCTTGTCACAACGGTCCGTTTCGTTATTAATACCGGCCGTCATGCACGTCAAATAAATTATCGACAAAAAAGAGATTAAAAAATGAGGGAGGAGTGAAATAAAGGAGATAAGTCATGCGCATTTGAGAAGCGAGAAGCAGACGGAACGATGTCACGGATTAAGCACGGGATAACATATTTATATAATTTATATTTCAAGATGTAATTTCATCTTGCCGCCGTCGTGTGTTGTGGGCAACGATTTTAAATTTCTACCAACTCCAAAAATATCTTAAACGCAAATTCTTTGATCATTCGCGTTAATAAAGACGCCTACGCCTCTCGATTTAACGATTTCGTAAGCGTGTTCCTTTTATTTTTCGTTGGAATCGCGATATCCTTTTTCTCTTTCACTTTTAAAAGTCATTTTATTCTTCACATGCGTACATACGATTCAGCATGTAGACTTGTAAGTGGTTTATTCTTACAAGATAAGGAGTCGCGCTAACAAGAAATCGTGAAGATCACGTGAGATACGAGGTGAGAGCAAGATCGGGCCAATAAATATTAAATGAGGACCATGTCGACCATTCTCGTGAAGGAAGGTTACGAGATGTACGTGGGCTCGCTGGCGCCGTAACGTAATCGCGCCCTCGAGAATTTGTGTCTCATAATATCCAGTTTTACCAACATCGGTTACTTTTAATTATTGTTTAACCGATTTTGCATCTTACACTTTCAGCTCTGTATAAAAATCCCGGCAAACAGTAACATAACATCAATGTTATAATTTCCCCACTCTTCAATGTAACTGTGATATAACACACGCGTTACATTTATTGCATTTATATTGTTGAGTGGAACATTGATGTTATGTTATTATTAATTGTTTGCTGGGATAAAATATATTTAACAGTCTTCTTCTGGAAGTCTGAAGTAATTGCTTCTCTGTGTATAATTAAATTGTATATTTAGATATTTATCGCGATGAATTGATAACCGAATATAAGAAACTAGATCCGGTTGAAAAATGAAAAAGTGAGAGTTTGCTCGAAACTTGAAGACCTTGAGAAATTATTAAGACCCTACGTTTGATGAATAAAACGGCCCTGGTATTATTAATGAATCTAGTGTATCATAGCAGTTTTTTAAAGTGTGAAAGAGCGATAACCTTAGTATCAAGGCCGTTATTATTACGGACGGTATTCGATTTCGACATGCAGTTTGCTCATTTCCGTGGAATCGTTGAGAAACGAGGCATGCACATGCTTCCCAAAAAGTGCGAATGGTCCGTCCTGTTGCGCAATGTAATTTCAATTGAGACCTGGAATTTGGACGCCTTTCTCCCATAGCAAATGGATTCGGCGCAGCGTGTGAGCGAGCTCGATTTCGGTAACGTGCACACGTAATTTTTTGTCCTATGTCTTCTCCTCTTCCTTACGTGTTCCTCATTTTTTGCACGAGCTTCACGAGACGCGGTTCTTGGCACTCAAACTTTAACCGTAGTTTGTACTGATGACTTGAATGTACTGATACTTGATGAGTTGAACTTCATTTCGATAAGAAATTGTCAAAAGCTTTAATCAGTTGTTCAATTCTAGAGGATATGAAATTATATCTATACTATACTAAAATATGAAAAGAAAGCCTGTTTTTTTTGTTACCGCATAATTAAAAAACTACTAAACCGATTTCCTCCAAATTTTGACACCACATTCTCATATACACTAGGACATAGGCTATATAACATGTCTAAAAATATTTTTATTATCCAGAAATTGATATTTTCATTTTTTATCATTTACTGTATTAACCCATGTACAATGATCGTCAGACAGTATCACTGCTAGGCAAGGCGCGGTTTTATCCACCCGCAAGCAGATTATATAAGGAGCACTGTCTCCGGGTTTCTGTACTTCTGTATTCGCGGATTTATTTGCCGGTTCTACTCGGTTGCCACTATGCTTCGAGTACGATCAAATTTATCGAGATCTACTGCCCGTGCTAAAAAAATATCACTTCCAATACGTGATTTGGTCACACTATTATCTCGGGCGAAGCCGAGACGGGAGACGCTAGTTAATTATATCAGTGTCAGAATATTTTAATTTTTTTAACAATTGCTAACTTTAATCGGATACGATTGTACTTCAAATTACAAATACTGCTGAAGAAAATAAAAATAAATAGCATTGTGACACTAATTAGGCGAATGTAGTGCGGTAGAATTATCGGCAGAAAGCGTCAAATTAACGCGACTCATGGCGCGCACCGTACGAGTCATCGCCAGGTCGGCAGGTCGCAACGGGCGACATTGCGTCCGCAAAATCGGTCTTTTCATTGTCTTGCGATTCTTAGGCGATGCAACAGCACTTTTGCAATCGGTCGATCGAGACTGGCGAACAAAAGTACGTTGCGATCCTCGCGCGGCCGCGCGTTTCGGGAAGGTGCTCGAGAAAGATTGAGCGAAAAGCGGAGAAAGTGGGTCAATTCTGGCGAACGCCAGAAATAACGTGACACTGATCGCCGCGGTATTACGCGCGAAAGTTTACCCCATGTATCAAGGGCACGTGCAACTTGTTCGGGAGAGACATTAATTTAATGCTGCCTAATGTTTCGGAGCAATATTGCGAGCAGTCAGATCGAAAGGATTGTTTAAAATGCTAATAAAAAATTTTGAAATCCATTTCTCTTGATTTTGTGAGATTAGGATCATTACGATTGTCTTAATTGCTATGATTTATATTGTCCACCTTAAACATTTCTGAATTTCATAAATATTTGCCATTACGATTATTTCATGGGAACATGAGTAACAATTTATGCATAATACATACATGTATTACATACAATAAAAAAGCATAAATTTATATTAAGATCAATCCGTGAGTTATGTAATTGGAAATTAGAGCGAATAACGAGGTAATAAGTTCTGCGATGCATATTTCTGCTCTTTCTCTCTCTCGTTGAAACTTGTCCACGTTCCATAATCCGTAATTTATGTTTAATGTTACACATCGTAAAGTTGCTAAAGGGACAGCTCTCGGTAATTTCGAATCGCGAGAGTATCAGCGCTTGAAACGATACGAAATAGATTCGGCACAAACGACAGCAGCGAAAAGTTTCGACATCGCGTCGTGAATTTATATTAGCATGACGACACAAAACAATACGAATTGCAATCGCGAGCTAGAATGTATATGACGCACACGATTAGCACATCACGTGTGGTAATCGTTCGAATATCTAGATTTTGGTTGGCTTTAATCATTTCGCCATTCTTCTCTCAGAAATTCCAGAACAGCAACAGTGCTTAAATAAAGATTAACTTGTGGATTTTTTTTTATTGATGTCATCTGTTCGGCAGATAGAAAATAGTGGATGCGTTCGAAAGGAGCACAAAAATTTTATTTAAATTTTTTTGAATATCTTAATTTGTAGAGAATATTGTATACGTAATTGAATCCAAGATATTTTTATTAAATATTTTTTCCTTAATATTTTTGTTGTCCAAAAAAACTTTAAGATTTGAGAAACTTTGAGGCTGGATATAATTTGAATGTGATAATTATGTGTTTCAACAAGTGTAGTTTGTCGAGTAAAACCGATATCGAGTGAGAGACATAATGATCGTGCGATCATTATCTGACAAAATTAATATATTAAAGTCAATTAAAGTCAATTAAACCTCCTTAAGGTAAAAATCAATATCAGATTAAGGTGATCTCCCCTGTTATTTTTTTCAATTATATAAATTATTTATTATATATCTCTCTTTTTAATTAAACAATGTTCTTTATCTTTGAGCATTAAAAAGTTTCAAATCTCACAAGAAATTTGTCAAAATGGATCATTAATACAAATTCCTGTTTGTTTTACTATTATGTCTTCGATTTTTCTGTCTTTTTTTACTTTAAATTAATTATGATAATACTCGTTGCTTATCATATTTGAAGTCTATTTTTATCATATTGAGAATGAAGGATTCAAATTCTTTCTGTTCATATTTTAATTTTCTACGAATCATTCATAGTTTATAATTTTCGCAATATTTAACACTATACATACGACACATGCATATCCATGTGTAGCATTACACATATTTTATTTAAACACATTTTATTTTAAGTGTTATAGTAATTAAATGTTAAGTGTATGTTAATGTACACTGTACATATGTACATCTATTAGCAAAATTAAACAGTGATAGCAAGAAATAGATCGGCGAGGTCTCGCAAACGAACAACCAAGTATAATTTGTAATTTCTTTAATCAGTCACATAGAAAGAACATATACATGATATAAAAATAAATAAATTCGGCCTGAGTCGACAATGTAGATTGGCGCGGTCAACATAATTAGTGGATGTAGGCAGCGTGGGCGGCATAGGAGATAGGTGCAGCGATCTTGGCGATGGGGGCTGGGTGCGCGGCGTATGCAAGATGGGCGGCTTGCGCGGCGTACGCAAGAGGGGCAGCTTGCGCGGCGTATGCAAGAGGGGCGGCTTGCGCGGCGTACGCAAGAGGGGCGGCTTGTGCGGCGTATGCAAGAGGGGCAGCTTGCGCGGCGTATGCAAGAGGGGCGGCTTGTGCGGTGTATGCAAGAGGGGCGGCTTGCGCGGCGTATGCAAGCGGGGCGGCTTGCGCGGCGTACGCAAGGGGTGCAGCGTGTGCGACGTGAGCTACGGCAGGAGCAGCGATCTTAGCTACTGGGGCGGCGTAGCTGAGGGGGGCAGCCAGCTTGGCGACGGGAGCGGCATAGGCATAGGACTGAAGGGGTGCAGCCAACGGGGCTAATTTGGCGACGGGAGCGGCGATCTTGGCGACTGGAGAAGCGTAAGCGAAGGGTGCGGCGTGTGCGATGGAGGCGGCAGCGACTGGGGCAACAGCTTTGACGGCGATGGGGGCAGCAGCGACGGCGACGGGTTCCTTGCGGACTACGGCATTGAATCCGTTGACTGGGTCAGCGGTGTAGTCGACAGTGCGCCTAGTGCCATCGGCCTCCAAGAGGGAGTAGCTACCCTGAACGAGGTCGCCATCGCGAGTCTCATGCTGGCTCTTGGCATCGCCGGTCAGGCTGTCGTGTACGTCGTAGGCGTAGCTGTACTGTGGATGCGGGTCGTAATCGGCATCAACGGCCTTAGCCACCACGGCTTTGGCCACGGGGGCGGCGACGACCGCAGGGCCCGCGGCGTAAGCCAACTGAGCAGGTGCGAGAACACCGGCGTTGGCGACAGCCACTAAGGCGGCGAAAGCGATGAACTGCAAAAGAGTATTATAACATATAAACTACTGTTCGGTCTATCTAATGATTATAAAAGAACTTTTGTTAACAACGTCAAATTGATCCTCCGAATTGGGATCTTAGATTTCGACATACACTTGGAATTTACGTGAGAATCAATTTTGATTGACGTTCACTCGCGAATTTTACTATCGGAAAGCGAGTCCCAGGAGATAAACTTCTCTCCTGAGCACCTTGAGTGTATAACCCACTCTTAACGGACTCGGTCCTTTTGCGATCCTTTACCCACCTTGAACGCCATTCTTGAGTAGATTTGGCTGGTTTGGATCGACCAAAGCGAAACTGATGATGTGCGGTGTTGATCGCGGCCGCTTTATATAGTGGTTCGGTCTACCACCATATGGATCCCCACCGTCGATCTTGATGCCGGACTTCGAAAGTTCGCCGGCGTTGACAGCCGACCGCACTTGAACTTGGCCGGCACTTGTGATTGCGCACCCTCACTCTTGATAGCTTGCGGACACTTGGAAGGTTCTATCGCGACGAACAATTTTTTTGAGCGAAGACGGAAGTAGCTCAAAATGACACCAACTTTTTTCATTTACAAGATACATCGCAAATGAGACAAAGAGAATCACATTTGTTAAATGATGTAATTAACATAACAAACGAATCATCCGTACAATTCTGAGCATTGAAATATAAACTATGGAAATATTTAGTTTTTCTTTGTAATATTTAGAAATTCTTTATTAAAAAATTTCGATTTTATTATTGCATTTTAGACGATAAAAATTTGCTCGTCGGCAGTAAAAGAAAAGAGTAGCACGGTTATCTTTTATGCCCTGTTGTCCTTCTACATTTATAAAGCAAATGAAAAAAACACTTTGCAAAAAGTGAAGGGTAGCAAACGCATATTTATTTACAACAATCACTTTATTTCTTGCGGCATACCGCAAGTCAATTCGCTTTTTTCACTTATTGGCGTAATTGTCTTGTGTCATTGTGTAACACCTTGACTCTGTTACATTACATGACCCTGCTTTTCGTGTGCGATCTTTGAATGGGACGACAATTTCTCGCGTGGCGTTAATAAAGAATAAATTAGAAAATTATAATATAGATTTCCAATGCGTGGTTAAGTGAGAGGAGCTTGCATCAGATCAGACAAAAAATAAACTTCAAGAATTCCAGGCTATAGAGCTCGAGATAACAGCTAAAGTTTGTATAGACGTGATCGTCAGATCAATCTGTAACAATTCCCACACAATACACATGTCTAAAAGTATTAGAGATGTCTTTAAGACATCATAGTACTCTCTGGATTATTATTCTTAGAATGTGATTTTAATGGTTTCTAAAATAACAACAGGTGTAATAAAGATTGTTAGAAATATTTTTAGAAATATCATTATGTCTATACGTTCTTGAATCCATTCTTCAAATTATTATATAATTCATGATTCTTGAACATTCTCTATTTACATATAAATAATCTTTTGAATATAAGAGACAATAAAATTTCAACTGTGGGAGATTTTCTTTTTTATTAAGATTAATAAATTAAGAGAGAATTCTAAACATTCACATGTATTTTTAATAAAAGTGCAATGGAGGTTTATATGTATGGTATAATTTTTTACATTACTTTTTTATATTAATATTATAACTTTTTCTTTCCCCAAAGAAAGCCTCTATAAAAGATATTAAATCTTCATCATAATTATGCAACCAATTGTTCCGGGTTATTCTATATCTTCCTACGCACGAGAGATGATATCGAGAAAATGCAAATCACGAGTATCGTTGGTCGCAAAACTTTCGAGCCATTCCGATTTATGTGTCTCTGCCAAATGTGTCGCGACAGACCAGAATCGTGTTGTTGCATCACATCATCTAACGTCGTCGGAGAGAAAGAGAGAAGTGGAGCACTTTCATAAAGGAGAAATAGGTGGGTCGCCCAAATATCGTGATCAGGGACCGTGCTGATCGATCGCGGGCCCGCGGGCATTATCAGCCAATCTCGTACCAATCGGAGCTTGAGATTGATTTCATTCGTCACTATCACTCGATTTTTATCATCCGCTTTGTTGCCTGATCCATTATCCATGAGACTCGCGTGAAACCATCGTTTCGATCGAGTTCAGAGAAAATCACCGGTTCTGATCTGGAAGTTAACAAAAGATTTCGGATATATGTACTCGTATGATCTCAGTCCTGCGATCACCAAGAAAGAGAAGTTTTAGAAGTTTTGAATGTTCTGTACGTAGTATCTGCAACAAACAAATGTATATATGTCGCTCTTGTATCTTTAAAGACTTTAATTTATGATGCGAGCAGGAAACATTACACATGTACATGTAAATCAGATTTTATTTATAAAAATTATTTATCCTTTGTCGCTTGAATTTGTAGAAATTCCAAAATCCAAAAGATGTTCATTGAAGGAGTTTCCTACGAGTATAATTAATCCTAGATATGCAATTACACTATCGTAATCTATCATCGCGTTAAGTGTGTAGAGAATTAGTGTGTAGAAAGATTAGAGAAAGAGAGATAATTTGATAAATATGTAACGATGTCACCACGCTTCTTTCAAAATTTTACAAAAATGTGCTCGATGTTTCTCCATATAGGACAGTTTATGACGAACACAAATTCATTCAGCATAAAAAAGAAGGAAAGAAAATACGACCTGTTGGCTTTGATTCGACCGATTATGGGAACGATTGGCCGAATCAAACGAAGGTCGCGACAGGAAGTATGTGCATGATAGTGAATCGGCAATAAACTACTCACTGGATGACTGGGATATTGAAGATCTCGCCTTCTTGGGCGAGGAAAAACGCTTTGATTCGGTGACGCGTATCAATTATCGGGACAAGTCCTACTGTAACTTTCAAGTCGAGCCGTGCACATTTCACGACGAAATGTCTTATTTATGTGTGTTAACGACCTTCATTTTTCTTAATATCGAAAGATACGCATATCTTTTACTTATATCAGCATCAAAAAATGCAACAAGTATCGTGCTACATGTGCACAATTCTATATATAATATATAATATTGCAACAGGCAAAAAATATATTTCTTTTTTTATATGTAATACAATATTTATTACTTATTAAAAATTTTTTTTTCAAGATATTGTCTCCTTTATTATTTTATTTTTATATGTACTTATTTGTGCGTAATATGTGTTTTCAATAAATCTTAAAATCGGTATAAAAATTTTACACATACACATATACACACACACATACAAAATGAATTACAACTTGTAATTTATGTGTTGCAGACATTCGCAGACATTCGCTTAAATTAAACCTAAAATTAAGTCGTATCAATTTCAGAATTTCAATTCGAATTTCTATCTTTATTATTGAAAATTATTATCATTTTCGAGCGGAATTCACTCTCGTACATGCTGATGCGCGTTTCGCAATCCAAAAATTACAATCCATCGGACTCCAAAATTACACGAGACAACATTTCGAAACGGTTTGCATAATTATCTGGATCGGTGATACCCGAGCAGGCGCGACTTACGTATTATTTAACTTCTGGCTTGAATATCGATCGACACACTCATCGTTGACGCTCACGCAAGCTGATGCAAGGAGCAATCGTGTCAGTCTTTGTACAGTACTATGCAATTTGTCACATTGATTGCATTCCATGTTACGAGGGTTGGTAACTAGGTAATATTATTAGATAGAAATGTATAATATTAATTTCATTTGCAACAACAATAAATGCAACAACAAAGCATGCGACATAATTTATGAAAACTTCCTAATTTAAATATAATTTCAACGTAAGTATATTTTCAGATGTTAAATAATTCGCAGAGAGATTAACATGTGTTGTATTATATAATAAGAGCAAAGATTATGCTGTAATGCTTTCGGTGGTAACGATGGTTATTACGTTTGTTGAAATCGTTAATCACAGATTTTATTCATCAATTAAAGAAATTATCGTACAAAGTATATAAAATATTGCGTGTATCCTAACGTAATTTTTAAGTGCGATAACTGCGAAAAGTAGGTCCGCAATACAGGAATTTCAATGTAGATCAGAATACTTAAACCGAACAAGTGGAGGATTAAAAAGAAAGCATTAAAGTCACCGATCAAAAACGAGCTAAGAAAAATTTGTAAAAAGAGTAGAATGACAAATGAGCTCTAAGAAAGATAACGCAGAGATCTTGATGGATCCAAGAGAGTTTTCATGAAAAAGAGAAAGGAAAATCATGCTCTTTATTATGGGTTCTAGATAAAAACTGCAAACATAAACGCAATATAAAAATTCATGAGACGTATTTGACCATATTCGTCAATTTACGTACAATTACGTAACTAAAAATATAAAAATCGTGCTTAATAAAAACCTAAAATATTTCTATCGAAATTTTCATCGACAACTCTACTTTTGTATGGCATCTCGTTTTGCTATAAGGATACGCACAATCCTTAAAAAAGAAAAATATAGTACTTAAAAATATCCTTACGATCTTTGTTGGAAAGTCTTGAAATATAAGTATTACAAGGTCTTGATGACCATGAACAGATAATCAATATCAATACGCGAGATCACATTTTCGTATATAATTATTTCTTCTTCATTATATTAATCATTTTATTCTATATTAAGAATTTACGAATCGGCAAATTGTGCGGATTCGCGATCCACCAAAGTTGCAGCCGAGTTCGCAGAGACCATCATACGTGGGAAAAGAAAAGGAAGAAGAAAGAAATTAGTGGATAAAGAATGGAAGAATAAATACTCCGTAATAATTCTCGATGAAGCAAGCGGATTTTTGAGCGGTGGAGGATCAGGTAACTCACGGCAAGGACGTGGCCTAGTCCCCGGCGACGACGACCGGTGTTCAAGATTGGTCCTTCAAGATGCGAGAGCAAGAGCTCGATCCGATCTCGGCTCGTCGCTCTCATTGGGCGTGGTCCGATTTCTTGCTCAATTTCGTGCTCTTCGCGACCGCGAGTCGGGTAGCCGTCGAAGGGTACCGTCACCGAGTTACATCAGTGAGTTGGTGTGTGTGTATAAGTATGTGGCGGTGATGTGGTGTGGTGTGGTGTGGGCCTCGGGCAGAGTGTATAAAAGCCGAAAACCATCCATCCATTAGTATCATTCGCATCAGACTTGCAAGATCGAGCGAACTACCGGTCACCTGAACAACAATGGCCTTCAAGGTATTACGTCCTTCTCAACGTAAGCTCGATCCGCGAAAGTACATTTGATTGGTCCTCGATAATCCTTGTCGAGGAAGTTGCTCGTCACGTACAGTTCCTTGCGACAATTTCGAAAATAATGATTGTGCACCCGTAATATCATCTTTCTCGTGATTACTCCATTAAATCAAGATCAAGAAATGGATCAATTCATATATATATTTGTAGGATCAATCAAAAGTGACGTTTAACGTGTGTCTGATAAATTCTATAACAGCTTTCACACGACGACTTTGCTCACATTCGTCCTTTCATGTCTTTAGCTAATTATCGTTTGTATTTTGTATTAAAATTTTATCACGAAGAAACTAGAAAAATGTTAGTAAATGTTAGTACAAAATACAAACAATCTTTTTGCCATGATTTAATTTAAATTTTTTTAAATTTGCATCAATTTACATTTTTTACGGTGTGTCACTATTATATTAATTGTGTGAGTGTATGTGTGTGTGTGTGTGCATATACATATATATATATATATATATATATATATAATATGTATAATGTATATAAATTACATATAATTACAAATATATACACATTTTATATTTAATTATAGCTATAATATAATTGTCCTAATTTTTTTTTTAGATCATACAATTTCAACACACAATTCTACAATTTTATTCAATTTGTTTCTTCTCTTTTTTATTCAGTTGATTGCTTTCGCTGCCCTGATCGCCGTCGCCAACGCCGGTGTGATCGCGTCTGCTCCTCTGGCCTACGCCGCTGCTCCTGCGGTCGTTGCCGCCAAGGCCATCGATGCCGATTTCGACCCGCATCCACAGTACAGCTACGCCTATGACGTACACGACAGCCTGACCGGCGATGCCAAGAGTCAACAGGAGACTCGTGATGGCGACCTCGTTCAGGGTAGCTACTCCCTCTTGGAGGCCGATGGCACCAGGCGCATCGTCGACTATACCGCTGACTCAGTCAACGGATTCAACGCCGTAGTCCGCAAGGAACCCGCCGTTGCCGTCAAGGCCGTCGCTGCCCCAATCGCTGCTCCCCTTGCACACGTCGCGCACGCCGCACCCCTCGCCTACGCTGCTCCGATCGCTAAGATCGCCGCCCCTCTGGCCCACGCTCCTATCGCCTACCAATATGCCGGTCCGGCTTCTGTCGCTTACGCCGCGCCGCTCGCCAAGGTCGCCGCGCCTGCCATCTCCTATGCCGCTCCCACTGCCTACCTCCACTGAACTGTGACCTGATCACCATTTAGGAATGATACTTATCGAATGAATCTCAGTTTTCGTATAGCAAGTATATTCATGCGAAATTACCTATTTGCCTATCTTCAATGTATCTTCGTTCAGTAATTAAGAACTTGGAGAAAAATTTGGTTCAAATGCACAATTAGTAGCTGCGTTTTTTAGAAGGAATACTTTTTAATATATAATTCATTTTCTCATGCTGGTGGAAGAAATATTTTAAGCCACCTTTCTCTCGATGAGGGTACATTTTTCACTTAGAATAAGACTTGGAATATTTGTTTGTAAATGTTGGAATAATCATGATTTTCTCACGGAATCAATTTATTATTCGTAGTTTTTGTCACCTTTTAATCGTTCTTAATCCACGAGTTAAGATCTCAATACCCAAAGCTACTTGAAACACAAAGTTCTGCAACATTCATATTGTATCAAAGTGGATAACACGCACATATATCAAACTCAATTAAAAATGCATTATTCAACTAAATAATAAATTTTAAATTAGAATCGACGTTTTCACGAATGAGACACATGCAATAAAACATAATTACATAATTCAAGAGACATGTGCGCTCGAATTTTCGAACAGTAATCGCAAACATTGGGTAACGTGACGTAATAAATTATCCAACTTGTTAAAAAAAGAAGGGTAAAAAACCGCATGGATCGAAAGTCGTCGAGGAAATGTCGAATTCGATCGGGTTCAATTAGCGAAACTGGGTCAGGTACTACCTGCCGCGGGCCCACCGGTGTTATCCCGCCTTTCCGTGACATTACCGCATTACCGATTCACGAGCGCTCGTCGAGCACTTTCTCCGATGAAGTGCCAGCATGCGGATTACATAATGTCGGTTACCACGCCTCATCCAACCGGCCGACACGCACCGGCCAAACGGTCAGTCGGCTCACGCGCATCGCATGTAATACACGCGTAATGCGTAAAGGCGTGTTGCGTTATAGCCAGGAACCCCGGCCGGACCAGATTCGCGCAATGCTGTGCGAACCTTGATCCACTTACCGGTTTGGCGTGGTCCGTAACGTACAATGTTTCGTACCTCGGTCCTCTTCCATCTCTGGCTGTGTCTCGCTACCCTGCCTGTTTTGGCAACGAATCAAACCTGAAGAAAAGTTTCTCGCGATCCTCCGATTAGTTTATCCGGATATGAGATAACTATGATGATCATACTTAGATGAGACTGGAGATATAGGAATCTGGAAAGGAATCAAACTTGAAATTTAAATGGATTGTCGAGATATGCTATATTTGTTAAAATTTTATTAAAAGAGAAAATCTGTGTAAATTACTTTTACTACAATCGAAGGCACTTTCATCTTTTCTTATCTATTCTTATTCGGAGTATCGTAACTCGAATAAGTCGCCAATAACTTGAGGTAATATCTACATTGTACGTATACAAAACTACATATTTTAAACAATTTATTCTGTCCTTAATGTCTTCCCTCGTGAAGGCAAACTATATAAAGTTATTCGATGCCATACTTTATCTATTCTTACGCGTTACACATGAAAAATAAATGAAATAAGATATTTAAGTTTCCTCTTCAACAATATATAATACAACAAATAAATTATCTTCTCTTAGCGCTAAAAAATAAATTTCATACATCTTTGCATACACGTCGCGCTAAAACTCAAAATACTTTCCTACCTCACAAATATAAAAATATGATTAAATCAGTAAAAAAAAAAAAAAAAAAAAAAAACTATTTGAACGTTCATTGACTCAGGGTTTTTCTCTCTGGTGGTTGTAATCTAAAAGAAAAAAACATATGTATTCAAAACATTGTAATACTATTCTTGAATAAATTGTTAAATGTTTCGCAATATTACAAATTAATATTTTTAAAAAATCTATTTATTATATAAAATAAATAAAATGAAAAATTATATTTTCTCGATAAAAACTTGAACTTACTGATGAATTGTTACGTAATCCTCAGCAAGGATGTGTGACGTATCTAGAGGCGTGAGAAAAGTGAATTGGCTGTGTGGATGCAATCTAGTATGTTCCAAAAGAATATCCATTATCACTCGCCGGTTTACTTTGTCCTATAAACAAATACGCAAGGCAGTTATTTTTTAATGTAAAATTCCAGAAGTACATAACAGCTTACCATGAATACATCGAATTCATCGAGAAAGTAGAAGGGAAGTTGAATGCAGTCCCAAAGAGCTAAGATAAATGCGACGGTCGAGTAAGATCGTTCGCCTCCCGAAAGCGATCTGGTATCGTTGCTCGTCTTTTTATCGTTCCGCGCACTAACGTGTAAGTCGAGCACTTTGTTTACATGATCGATCACCACAGTACCCTAGTAAAAAGAAAAAGTTTACATTTGTAAATAACAATAGTGTGATTAAGACGATATTTTTTATAGTTACCTTATATTGTCTCAAAGAAAGTACATCGGTGAAGGACTTCTGTATAGAGACAGTATACAAATCCCTTAACTGGAGGAACATTTTCTGTCGATGCTTCACTCGTTCGATGTGTTTCTACAAAGTATATATGTGGGTATGCATGTATTGTCAAGTGTTTTCTCGAATAAAATAACGAATAGTTTATAAGCATTATATAATTTATTTACTTCAAAACTTTGTTTCAATTGAGCTGCAAACTCAATGTTCACTCCATACTTTTCTTCTCTTCCTTTCAGTTGTTGCCGTAATTCATCCACGCAGCCAAATTGGTTTTCTATCTCACGAATCTTATCTCGTAAATCAGTTAATAAAGTTTTGATTTGAATTGTAGATCTATAAAAGACAAAATACCGAAGCAATGTATGTAAGACATAAATAAAATAAGGATTAAAAATTTTTTTGAAATAATAAATGAATAATTTGGATATACATTATGCTTGTAACATCACTTTGTAACGCTACCTGCTAGTATCTATCCTGGGACATTTTTCAGTGGCGTCGGAAATCGCTTTCTTTGTTGCTCTCTCTTGTATTGTAAATTCCCCTGTTGTGCATTGTATAGCTTGGCGAATTTCCTGTAACTTTCGAGTAGCACGTTGACACTCGTGTCGATGTTTTTCCTTCTCCCGTGTGAATTCTTTTATTTGATCCTGGACACAGATGTATATATTATATTAAATATTATTCATTATTTCATCAATAGGAATTTACATATTTTATTGGTAATGTAAACATACTTTAAGAGGGTCAATCACTGCATGCAAATTGTGCCTCAAGTCCCTACATCGCTTAACTTCCGTGTCGAGAGAATCAACGTTTTTCTGAAGCTCCTGCACACTTTCAGCTAAAAGTTTTTCCGTAGCACTTTCCTGTGCTAACTTCTTTTCCAATTCCATGGCTTCGTTACGCTATGAGTAGTAAATTAAATAATATAGCTATTTTGTTTTAGAGAATAAGAATAGTATTTCAGGAGATTACTTACGAAAACATCAGCAGAAGTAGCTTCACTTGATTCAATTTTATCTTTTAGTTCGTTAATCGAATTAGTATATTCACTTTGTGCGGATCTTAGTTTGCGTACTGTCGTGGATACGTTATTCAATTCGGAATTAGTGCGATTTAATTTTTCACATACAGCGTTATATGCTGCGACAGCTTCCTGCTTTTTGTTTTCCGCTACCTGAAGTTCTTCCTTCAGCGTTCTACATAAGAAATTAATATAAATTATTTGCATTCAATTTTCTTTTACAGGGTAAAATTGACAAGTAGACTTTACTACTCCGAACTAGATTTATTTGTTACACTTACTGCATCACTTCCATGGTAGAAACTTGAAGATATTTAGCACGCGTACCACACTTTCCGCCGTAAGATCGGTAATTTGGATCGGGATAGAATGTGTCTCCACGTAAAGTAAATGCTCTTTTGCATCTTTTTGGCACTTTCGCCACGTCTGACATTATTGTGCAAGCCTCTTCACTTGTTGGTATAAGAAGTATACATTCAATTTCACGTTGATCTATCAAACAATTAGCTATAACAGGATCTTCTATAACCATTGCTTCCAAGAGATTAGAATACTGTGGCGATTGTGTACAATGGCGTCTGACATCATGCACCTATAATATTTAAAAGACTATTATACATATTGTTGAAATTAAAAATAGCATTCTTAATTTAATTTGTTAGACATAAACATTTGTTAGACATATTAAAAAATTCAATAGAAATGTTAAATACATTTATAATACATTAATCTCCATTTTTTCTTTATAAATATTTCAACTTTAAGATATTAAAATAAAGAAAATTACGTTCTCTTACCTGATAAAAGAATTTGCTAGATATTATTTGGAGAGTGGTCTCGTTGTAGAAAATTTCCTTCATAATACTGTTCAATAACTTAGCATCTTGATTGTTATCCACGCAGAACGAGCTGAGGATGCGAGAACCGAGAAAACTTTCTATTGCCGGTGCCCAAGCTGCGTCCTTCAGTTTTATGAAAGCACCTAAATGATTACGTAATATCAATTTAGTAATATAAAACAGAATAATTTCACAGTTAATTTATTCCAAAACTTTACACACCAATAGGGCCGCGCGGTTTTTCCTTGAATCGTTTTTTCTTATATTCCTCATCAATTCTCTTCAACAAACGCGGTATGTTCGGTCCAAATACACTCAATGCGTTATCAGATTGTTGCTCGACTGCGCTCAAATCTCTTTTGATCTTACCTTTAATTTCATAAAATAAAATACATTTTTTTTAACTCGATTGCATGAGCAGTTGCTAATATTATCACTATTTTGTGACTATTAATGTGACTTACTTATATGTCTGTTAAAATTATCCGTTTCGTTTTTGGAAAATTGTATTTCCTGCATAAGTCTCATCTTATCGGCCTCCAAATGCATTAATTCGGTTTGCTTAGTGCGTAATGAAGCTTCGAGTTCATCCAGTTTTTCCTCCAATTTCGATATGCGCTCTGCCATTTCTTTTTTCTTGTTGTGTTCTTCATCATTACAACTGTAAAAGATACAATGTAAAATATTAATATTGTAAACTAGAAAAAAATAAAAACAATGTTATAAAAATGGCTTTTACCTTTCTAACTTTTGAATTTCGTTCTTTAGCAAATTAATATCATCTTCCAATCGTTTCATTTTATTTCCTACAGAACGCCACTCGCGTTGCTTGTTAAGAAACGCCTCATTTGCAACCGAATATTTTTGTTTCGCGCCATTATAAGCTTCGCTACTATCTATTACTTCTTGTTCTGCTTGCTTAATTTTTTCCTTCATATCTCTATAAAATGAAAACATGAAGTATATGATTTAGGTCTACAATAATTTTTTTATAACGTAATATATAAATGTTAAAAATTATTATATTAGTAACGGTAACTTTAGAAAATAATTTTTGTTGATTTTATTTACAAATTAATTCTTACTGAATTTTTTTATCAATTTCTTCGTCCTTTGTTCCAATAGACAATTCCGTATTCTGAAGATCTTTCAAATTATTTTCATACATCTCCAAAGTCTTCTGTATATTGTGAAGCTTGGTTTCCTCCGTAATCGCCTAAACGATAAAACTATTATTCTAAAAATTACTTTAGCAATTTTTCTTCAAACTGAAACTAACCATAGCCCACTGAAGTTCCATTTCAAGATTATTCAACTCTGCTCGTGATTCATCCATTTCCTCCAATCGATGTATACTTTCCTTCAATTTTTGTATTTCGGCCTTTACTTGCGCCAAAGCCTGAAACATAACCAATAATGAGCATGATTGTCTACAGCAAAATAAAATAAATATAGTAGTATACAGACTGCATAATATTGTGCTAATTTATTGTATTCTTCTTCGCATATGTAAAGAGCTTCCTTATAATTATTTTCAATGGCATCTAACAAAGTAGCTTTCATAAATAAATTATACTTTTCATCAGGCTTAGAGGTAACTAAAAATGTTCTTGAAACGTCCTGATTCAAAACTGATATTGGATTATCAATCTGTATGTTCATCATCGTTATGATATTATCCAATTCATCTCTTTTTTTAGAAATAACTTCTCCTGCAAATAAATTTCTGTAAGTATAGGTTATTTGGATCATTAAAAATGAAATTTATATTCCAAATACCTCTCCAATTTTTGATCTTATATGACGAGGTGGTTCCAATAGTACGTAAAATTGTAATCGTGTCACCATAAATTTCAGGCTTGTAAGCAGTGTCTCCTTTATTAACTAATGTTACCTCAATAATAGCCGAGTTCCTACCCTTCTTTATAAACTCTAAAATGTCAGTCAGTAATTTAATATTATTAAATATTTCAGTAAATTCCACAATATACACATAGTATAAAAAAAATATATAACAATACCTTTAACAGCAGTTCCCCTGCTTGTAACATTTGCCCTTGCACCAAGTCCTACAGTCAATGCAGTCAATATGGCACTCTTGCCACTGCCATTGCGTCCCACAATAAAGTTGACATTCTCGTTTAATGTTATTTCCAATGCATCATGACACATAAAGTTATGAAGGCGAATCTTTTTCACCTTTCCAGCTGTATACTATAACAAACGATGACTATAACAATGACTACACAAACTATAACAACATAATGATACATCAAACATATTCAGGGCATGTCCCATACCCCATATACAATAGTCCTGGATGAAATAATTGTCCCACTTAAACAAAAATTATAAAATACAAGATCAGCATGAATCTAGATTATACCAAGCTCTTGTAGCCTTAATAACAAAGCTTACTGCTTTCCAAAAATAAAATTTGATTCAAAGCTTCTAAACGTTCAATCAATCTTGCTTATTTGATAAGCTGGGACAATTGTTAATGCTTTGCCAATTAGCATGTAAGGTACCTCTTCACTCTGCACCACATCACCATCCTCGACGTGCCTTGAACGTTTGAGCTGGTGTTCGTCGGCAACCTCCGTTGCTCTCTTCCGTCGCGTCTTCGTGTCGCTTTCCATGCTTCCCACAATGTTAATCGACAGAGCATTTAAACGAATGAACGTGAAGAGTAAAACGCTCGCAATCCCACAGTTTTAAATCTTATAACTGCGACACCGTTATCAAAATCCTGTTGTCCCTGCGATATTCCATCGATCATTTCGTCATGGATCTGATGTTCAAAGGTGCATTTATCAAATGATCTTTCCGTTTAACTTTCACTCAGTAATCTTTCGCGAACATCGAAAACGGTCGAAAATCACGAGAGAACCATTCTCATTCCGACAAGTTCCTGTCCGTTCCCGCCAGACCGTTGACAATTGTTCTCCCTTCTTTTTTACGTCCTTGAGCATGCTGTGTTCCTAAACGCAGCAGGTAAGATAGTTCTATTTTGGGTTGCGTTCAGATTTCTCTCCCAGGTGCACTATAATACTAGAAGTACTATAGCATACGTGACATGTACTATAACAACTTCTAGTGTAAAGCGGGAAACACAGACTTTTGCATAATGCATAAGGGTGCAGTCACATGGTGCGTGATGCGTCATGCGGGATAGAGCGTCCGTCATAGAAACAGCCAATCAGAGTTTTGCCGCAGCATCTACGACACTTTCTGCAAATTTCTGATTGGCTGCTTCTATAACGCACTCTCTATTCCGTACTTCTATTCCGCGCCATGTGATTTCAGCCTAATACATATGCATAAGAAATTCGATTGGTCGAATTCCTTATGCACATGCTAACGGACCAATCAAATTTCTTATGCATATGCGTTATGCGTTATGCAATGGTCTGTGCTCCCCGCCTTATAATTACCGGGTGGGAATCTGAACGCAACCTTAAGCCCGCCGCAGATAATGCAATTTTTTCTGCTGGATTGCTTGCTGGTTGGTCTGCTGGATTTCCGTGATAGGTCAGATGCTATTTTTCTCACGTGGATTTGTGCTTACTTATTGTGAGAGCCAATCAGGATTTAGTCGCAAGTGGTCGCAAGTTTTAAGGTCTATTTACATAAGTCGTACAACTGACCAATGACATCTAATTATTTTCTTCATATTCGACTGATTGGTCAGTTGTACGGTCTACGACTACGACTACGATCTTTAAGATGTCTTTTCACAATGCTCGACCTTAGAACATATATACATGGAAGGTGAAATGCCTATTGTCTTCGAAAGAAAAGTATTCGGTAGAAGTGAGAAAAAAAATCTTAAGCCAACGGCACACGATACTATTTTGTCTACTGGAGCGCAATTCTGTACTTGTCTACCGACGACTGTCGGTGTCGGTCGTTATCGACGATCATCGGTTGCACGACCGACGGAACGATGCGAACCTATTCTCGACACAGGCGCTACCGACAATGGTCGGTGCAACCGACGGATTTCGGTCGTCGGTTGACGTCACAAATGGTCGAGATACAGTCACGAACAAAAGTGAGGACACATCGTAATCCCACCAATCGTGTATCGAGTCCAGGAGAAAGTCCGCGATTTTGAAACAAAACAGCGCGCCACGGGCCTTGGCGCACGTACACCTCGCCAAGAGACTTGGAGAACACGATTACGATTACTATCAATAATCGGACATTATCACATAGTGTGCATCATGGAGAAGTCGTCAGCGTGTTCTGGGTATGTATATATTTTTTAAATATTATTTAAATATTAATAGTATCACAATGAACGGTTTCATTTTTGTAGTACTACTGTAAAAAGGCAGCGTTCCTCACGAGCATCGGCGATACAACTGGAGGATTTAGTGTCCTATATGGAAAAATATAGCTGTTTCGCCGCCGGTCGGTTTACCGGGAACGATGGAAAACTGCAACTGCAACAACAGTGGGATGAGCTGTCTAAGAGGCTGAATTCCCTGCCCGGACCAGAAAAATCGACGAAGCAGTGGCAGACAGTAAATATAAATTTTAAACTGTAATATTTACACATTACACATGCCAAAAATTTTTACCAAGTACCGAACAAGTACGATAAGCACTTGCATATCTCAAATATCTACATATCTATATGTAGATAATTGAGGGATTTTTGAAATTATATTGAATTTTTGCTCTGATTTCCGGCATGTATGTCACATACATAACATAATCTTTGTATATTACGGTTTCACGTTAATTCACGTAATTAGGTATGGCGAGATCTGAAGAGCACTACCTCTAAAAAAGCTAGTAAGCTTAGAGCTGAGCGTCAACGCACAGGCAATTTTCCAGTCACTGAAACTCCATTGCAGAACCTGGAGCTTCGCGTAGTTTCTGCAATTGGTCTGGATTACATTGAGGGAAATGCGAATTGTGCCGATAGTTGCGTAGAAGATGATGTACGTATGTTTACATTCCCAGATAGCACAGTGACATTTAAAAAATGTATTAAAAATGTACATATTGAACGTTTCGTACGTATTTAAAACATCCGAATTACAGCCTCGCACATCTTTAGGATGTTTTAAAGACGTACAGTGTAATAATAATAATAATAATTTTTTATTCTAGCAAAACATTGAACGGCTTGAGATGGGTGACGAGGAACCCCTCTCTCAGATCCCGCAAACAACAACTCTGCGCGGTACCATCTTTGAAAACGAGGAGAATGAAGTTCCTGACAGTTTTCAAGGTATTAATCGAGATTAATAAAGCTGAGACTTTGAACTTTTCAATAGAGATATTAAGCTAGATATCTATCACAGTATGAATATTGCACAAAATATTGCAATTCCATTTTTATTTTTATTTTGTTTCATAAAAACAGAGGAGTGCTTGACACTAGTAGATGTCGAGTACTTAGAAAACGACCCTGATGCAGTTATAGCTGCTACAGCTGTTTCCGAAGCTGAAAGAAATCGAGCTTGTACTGCAACGAACCGAGGCTCGAGGAAACGAACAGCAGCGGAAGCGGGGCTCAGTGTGGAACCCACCGTTACGTGTCCTACAACTGATGCTGCTTCGAGTAATCGTAAGACTCTCATACGTAAATGAAATTAATCAATATAAAATGAATCTACAGAAGTACTACGTTATTTATGATATAATTTTTTATATAGGAAGAAACAGTAGACAGCGTATTAGTGTGCAGCTCCAAGACGCGCGTGACAAATTCTCTAATATCGCTGAAACAAACTCCACTGCATTGAAGGTAAAAAAAAACTCGATATGTTATAACAAACTTATTTATTTAATTATAAATATTACTTCATTTTTTAGTGAAGGTGAAAAGTAATTTCACCTCTTCGAAAAAAATTGAATAATCGTTGAATACAATAAATTATTAATAGCCGCGGTGCAAAATAAATAAAGAACATGTTTCTTTAATACATTTTTATACTCTAATATGTAGAATTAAAAGTCATATATACAAATTGAGATATATTGCAGATAAATATATATAACTATATAAAAAATTTATTATATTTAAATGTTATTCAACTAAGATGTTTAAAAGAGGTAAAATTACTTGTGGCCGTTACTGAAAAACCGAGTATTATTTATTATAATTAAACAAATTATTATTTGTAATTATTGAATCCTTTATTTTATTTAAATTTGTTTAGATAATGGCTGAATCGTTGGAAAGACTTGCGACTGTGGAAGAAAGGAGAGTTAGAATCGAAGAAAGAAGAGCGACATCAGAGGAGATGTGTGTGCAACTATTAAAAAATATATCTGAAACAATAAAACATTTCTGTGAAAAATAATATGATCTATCAGTTTTTATTGTACCGACTTCTTTTTTTTAGAGTACATTCTTGTTTATGCACGCGCGCGCGCAATTAAAATTACTTTACAATTTAATTACTTTACAATTTAATTACTTTACAATTTAATTACTTTACAATTTAATTACTTTACAATTTAATTACTTTACAAAAAGTATAATGTATTTATAAGGTTTTTATTTTGTAAGCTTTCGTGCGATTATTTAATTCCTTTACAGTCTGCCGTATTGTTGAGCAATGAAGCTGCTTTGAATACGCGTGGCAAGTGCACGACCCTGCAGAAAGTCTCCGTTAGCGTCTACTTCGACTTCCGGATTAGGCATATTAGCCGCACGATTGGCTTCTATCTCTGTTGGATCGATGTCTATATCTCGTAGTCGATGGTGGATACGCATGTTATGCAAAACTGCACAAGCGTTCGCAATTCTTCCAGCTAATCCTGGTTCGTACATTAGTTGCCTTTGTGCTGAAAGACATCTAAATTCACTCTTTAAAACTCCAAAAAGGCGCTCTATACAACAGCGAGCACTGCATAACTCTTCGTTATAGATAAAACGTGGAGTTCTTGGCTGCTCGTGTTTTAATGGAGTCATTAGCCACGGCTCTAGCCCGTACCCGTCATCACCTGCAAAAATAACACGTAGATTAAACTTTATTATACGTTCAGGTTGTTTATTTTATTTAACATATGATAAATGTGGTATACATCTTATATGCAGTTTTTTTTATGCTCTGTATTAAACTTTTTAAAAATTTGATATTTCTAGTGGTTTCTGTATTGTCCTGGGGATGCGATATATTTATATTTACGAAAGATAAAATGCAAGAGTTGATACATGATAATATCTATGTATTTTTTGAATATAATTGAAAATAGGCATATTTTGGGGGGTGTGTATATTAAGAATAAGTCGAAAAAGTACGTATAATAAAACAAGTGTGAAAAGGATAAAAATTTTTCAAAACCATTTTCCAATTAAAAGATATTTTGAATATATTTTAAATTCTGCATTTTAAGTAATTTTTTAAAACCATTTTGCACTTTTAAAGGATTTTGGAAAAATAGTTTAGTTGATAACAATAAAGTAATAGTGTTACCGATAAGCCAAGTTTTACGTTCTCCTTGTTCGTACTGTCGTTCCATGACACGACGAACTGAACAGTTTGCCCAGATATACGCATCATGTCGTGCCCCAGGATATCGAGCATTGATATTTAGAATTTTTAAATCAGGATCACAAATCTGAAAACAAAATATATATAAACATTAAATCATTATTTTTTGTTTTTAGTCTTATTATAACGTTTATATTATGACTATTTATTTATATATACCGCCTGAACATTGAGAGTGTGATCGCCCCAGTGATTGACGTAGGCTTCTTCATGGAGTCGGGGTGCCAGAATCTTTACATAGGTGCAATCTATTGCACCGATAGCACCTATAAATGGTTGTCGTGCAGTACGGAACTTTTCCCTTGCGGCCTGTCGATCCTCCGCTGTAATAGGAAACTTGACCCATCGTCGCAGTAGTGTGTTGTTTATTGCATCAGTCACAGCTGCTACGCAACGACTCACAGTCGGCTGACTAACAGCCAGGTTCCACTGCTCCCCAATGGCACGTTGGTAGCAGCCAACAGCATAGAATCTTAAAGCCGTTAATACCTATTAAACAGTATGCTGATAATATATTATGGTAGATAACTGATAAATATAGTAATAATTTCGTATTAATCATATTAAATTATTCAATATATGCGTGCAAATATACCTGTCGCTCTGGTGAAATTCCGTATGGCCGCAATCGTCGTAACATAGGTCTTAATGAGTCTACCAATTCCAACACAATATCCGGAGACAAGCGGAATAGATCAGTGAAAACATCATCATGTAGCTCAAATGGATCATTCACATCGCGCCAGGCTCTTCTCTCAACTCGATGTTCCAACTGTCTCACGCGATTCTCAAGGTGCAAAAGGTCCCACATTAAGTATTCTTCAGCCATACTAAATTTATGTTAAATATTATTAAATTTAGCAATAATACATATAAAGTGCTACACGTGCAGACAAATTAATTTTTTTACACGTTCTAATAATTCTAATTAATTTAAAAAATATACAAAAAATGCGAAAGAAAAATTGTAGTCAATGTCACTTGCTAACCTAGAAATCTTATGAGAATTAATAAATTTAATTTTTCACTTACTTAGAGACTTTTGGACAAACCACAATAATCCTCGTCCGTGTGCGTCGGTCAAGCGCTACCGATGGGTAAGGGACCCCTCGGTAGGATTGTCGGTTACGACCGACACTTGTCGTTAATTTTAACCGACACGCATCGGTGAGGAGTTGTCGAGAATAGCTCTGACCGACAAACGTCGGTAGGAAGCGCTACCGACACCGACAGTCGTCGGTAGACAAGTACAGAATTGCGCTCCTGGTTTGCTTACAAGAGCCAATTAGGATTAAGCTTTAAGTCACTTGATCTAAAATTCTGCATTCTTGTTGGCTCTCGTAAGAAATCTAGTAACAAAATAGTAGTGTGTCGTTGGCCATAGTTGTCTCACTCTTGCGAATAATGGCTCTCGCACACTGAACGCGATGATCAATTTTCAATGAGAGCTCTGTATTATGCCCGAATCACACTAGCGATTGGCGATCGCATTTGCGTTTACATTTGCCTCTTGACCAATCAGAAGGAAGCTGTTAGCGATCTGATTGGTCAAGAGACAATCGTAAACGCAAACGCAGACACAAACGCAATCGCCAATCACTAGTGTGATTTGGGCATTACGATGTAGTGAAACGCCATAATCTCGTGAATGCGTAAGTGTAGACATTTGTATTGATTTACGTATAACCACGATACTAAAAATCGATCCGAGATCTAGATCCAAGAAATATGTAACCAATCAACTTGCAGTTATTATGGAAAAGCAATTTTATTAGCTGAACACTTCTCGGATGGAGATCTCGAACAGATTTCTAGTATCGTGGACACAAGACTTGAGACGTGAAAAAGAATCTGTTCCTTTCTCCATACGCAGTAAAAGTAATGAGAAAAACGGACGAGTCAATGGCTGCGTTCAGCAGCAGAGCAGATCAGTGAGCGATCAGTGATTATTGGTCTTTTCTATTAGATCCCGAAATCTAGACCAATCATGTTGACGCATTAAAAAGAATTACTCAACAGTTGTACAACAGTTGCGTCTGCTGAACGCGACCAATGCGTTCATGCGATGCGTTGTTGCCTCATGCGGTCTGTGCATGAAACGGAATCTTTGTTCTTGTATGTTGCGCATGCGCTTCTGAACGTGTCACGCGGAGGTCCACATTCTCATTGGTCGACTCCGCATGTATGTGAGCGTCCATGTGTATTTATCGAGAAAATGATCCATCATATAAAGGGTGCGTTCCGTTTCACGCATATGCGCGCATTTATCTATAGTACACGTTACATATACTATAGATCATGCGCGCATCATGCGTGAAACGGAATGCAGCCAAAGAACGATGCAAAAGCTGCATGATTGCTCTATTTTCTCTTTATATACTTTAAACTATAAAATTTAAATTTTTTTTACTTTAAATTATAAAATTTAAATTGAAAGTTTGTCTTGAGTAATATCCTTGTCGGATGTTCTAATAATCTTAATTATTTTATTCATTATTCCGATAACTTTTCCAGGCATCGAGAAAGCAATTTCGAACCCTCATATTCTTGAATCTATTCCGCTCTCATAGGAGAACGGAAATTAAGTAATAAAATTATGACTACGAAGTTTTGACCTCGAAATCTTGTAAATGAATTTTTTCAATATGTATCGGTTTTTCAGCTACATTTTTATGTGTGTTGTATAATCATATACAAAATCATATACTATAAATGGAGAAAATTAAAGAAAACTAAGATTAATAGCAACCTTGATCAAACTTTGATTGACATAATTGGTAATTAATTCAATTAAAACAACTAAATTTTAAGATAGAATTTGCAAAAGATGCATAACATGCTATTCCCAAAATTTAATCTTTTCCTGCATATGTTCAATAAAATTAAAATAAACAAAAAAATATTATTCAATTCTTTTAATAAAAATATAAATGAAAAAAATATAACTGACTAAGAACTCTTGCATACCATTTTCAAATAAAAAGACAGCTACGAGTGCAATGTGAAATGTGGGCATGTGTGTTACATTATTAGGCTTCGTATCACATTTTATAGCTGTTTATTTATTGATTATTAAGGGAAAATGACAGTTTTCGGAAAATTTCACAAGTATGCTAAAGCGATTGGAAATGTTTTTTTCATCCAAATATCTTTTTATTTGAAAATGGCATGTAAGAACTTTCATCGTCACATCTCGTGTCCGATATCGTGATTATCAATAGCTGAAACGAACCTGACAGTTTTTACTATACAAGTACTTTATACCGATCTATTTTCCAAATCCAAATTTATACAAGTTTCCTCCACTTGACTCTCTTGGAATATGACCGAATGACGTTGGATTGAACGTTGGATTCGTGGATTGAACTGAGGGTTGAATCACGATTGGTTTTGCTCTACTCTTCGAATAAGTGCAGAAATCTTTAGGTACAGGTATTTTGGTACCAATATATACTATGTTCATCAGTAGAGCAAAAGCCTCATCTTTTGTAAGCAGCGGAGATGTTCCAGGATTCTTTGCAAATTCTGCCGGTGTCAAGCTCAGAAACCTTATGTTATGGAGGGCATTTCCAATGACGGATTTTAGAGACTTTCCATCGGTTGGGTCGAGAGATTTCCTAGAGCATTCTGCTTTGGCCCATCGTTCCAACGCGATAAATAATTCTAATTCTGAGCCAATATCTAAACTGTCTTGCTCAAAGATCTTGAGGAGCGTCTCCAGCTCTATGTCCTCCCAACTGGGTTCCTTCAGCACCTTCTCCGTCTGTGTGGATATAATCTCCAAGCATTTCTCCATCAGCGCAACTTCCTCAAAAAACTTGGCATTCTCATACACTCTGCACACATTTTTTGGTGAGAGACTATGCCAGAGATAAGTTGTGCACTTCTTTACTAAGGATGGTAGCATGTACTTTTTACCGCAATACCATAATTTGTAAGCCAAATCAAAGGAGGTCCACTCAAAGTTATCTGTATATATATATTTCAGTAAAATTTTGAATGTTTCAGACTGAATATCCTTTATCGGTATTGGATCATTTTTCTCTGCTAAATCGCCGTAGAACATAGCTTCAAAAACTGGACTAGCCATGGCTAAAAGCAGTCTGTGCACTTTGAAGATCTGCTGCTGCGGCTCTTGGCCGACAATAAAATTGCAATCGGACCATTGCCCGGTCTCTAGTAGATGCTGGCTACGGTCAGATATTTTTTCTTTGTTGATCTGCCAGTCGCAAGGTTGACTCATCTTCGCGACGTTATACATATATACTGCGGCTGCAATGTGCGAAAAGTCAACCGAAGAGTGAATCAGTAAATAGATAATTCGCCAAAACTCATGTGCTAGGAATCGACCCACGTGATAATGTTACACACGTACTCACCTATTTCGCGCGATATGTGTTTATCGCGTTAGTTATGATGATAATAAAAAGGACAGAAATAGCATGTAGAACGTCGATCAAGGTTAAGTGCGTACTCGTGCGTACTTCTTTTTGTCGTTTCAGATGTTTACGTGGAATACTGTGCCGGCTGCTACCTATACCTGTAAATTTAATACTCTAATCTAAACTTCTGACTTTAATGGCTTCTACACACGGGATATGGCAACGCTAAAAAATACCATATGGACCACGCAGTATTTTCCAATTAGTGTCCTGCTTTTCCGGAAGAAATAGCCAGTAGATATATAACTTTCAGAAAAGCGAGACACTGATTGGTTACCGCATGGGCCACACGCGGTATTCCCTAGCCGCGTCCCGTGTGCAGGAGTCATAAAGCTGTCACACTACGTATTATGAATAGGGACTAAAGCTAGGTCTACACGACACATCTTCGTGTCTGTGCAGATGTCGGCTGTATTTTTCGCTCGTGTGGACGAATATGAGACATCCACTCAGCACAAAGTGTCACGTCCACAAAAATATGGGCAAAAAATACAGCCGACATCTGCACAGACACGAAATCTGTGCCGTGCAGACCCAGCTTAAGATTGAGATTGGATTGCAATTTGATTGAAATTTTAACATGAACTTACGTAGTGCTGTTAGATAAATATTATTCCTATTCTATTACATTTGTGATACGTACGTTCTTACGACGATGAAACTAACTGCCACGCTCCTTAGCTATAAGTCACTGACGCATCTGGCGATGATAAGAATGATAAGAGGGGGACAGTAGGTCTAGAAATCCGGTCGAAAGTTTTGAATAAATCCGATAATATAAGTTTTATATATATATAAAAGATGATATGAATGATAAGAGGGAGACAGTAGGTCTCGAAATCCGGTCGAAAGTTGTGAATAAATCCAAGAATATAAGTTTTATATATATATAAGATGATAAGAATGATGAGAGGGGGACAGTAGGTCTAGAAATCCGGTCGAAAGTTGCGAATAAATCCGAAAATATAAGTTTTATATATATATATATAATAAGTAATGTATATAAGTTAGTTACCAATTATAATATAAGCTAATCAAAGTTTTCAAGTTTAAGTTATCAAACTTGAATTTCTTCAAATTGAAATGGAGTGATTCGATTGTTGAAGAAGGGTTCCCCTACTTACGCTCCCTGCAATGATCCCTCTCGTTGGGGTCGGATCCGTAATGCGTGTAACGTAGTAGCACCTGTCGCACCACCTGTTGCACCGCGTCATTAAAGCCACGTTCCAGCATCCCAGTCGAGCGGGAAAAAACCAATGGCGCGTGCGCGCCATTCGTCGTTTCGTCTCTCTCTCTCTCTCACTCACTTTCACTTCGCGTTCGTGAACCCCACTTGGGATTCCACGCCATCACACACTGCCGGACTTATCTTTGTCGCGACCCCGAGATTTTCTCACTCTTCTTTAGATATTTTATTATGTATTAATTACAATATTTTATTTTACCCTTGAAAAACGAGTAATTTATACGTTATAGGATTGCCAGACTTAGCGGTGTGTCCAAGTTGTGGATGGCTCGCTTGATTTACGTGAAGCGATAATGATTTGATTTTCGAAAAGACCGAGTTTGTAATAGAGTTCCTTGTATTGTGATTTACGAACAACAGATGATCGAGCATTCAGAATATTTCTTCAGTTTTTCGATAAATACGCGACAGAAGTTGGAGCAGTTTATGTGCTCAATACGATTAATTTTCAAAAAACGCGTTTAATCTATTCTAAACTACAACTACGTGAGCCACGTGAATTATCTTGATTTTGCGACAGTAAAATGGAGAGAAACTGGAGTCATGCATTTTAATATCGCTCGTCGTTGCGCCCGCATTTCCACGCGGATGAATCCGCTCCTGCCGCGCTGCATCTCCTCCCACCACTCGGAGCCCCCGCGTACTGGTCCCTTTAAAATTTGAATCTCTGTCGGTTACTGTCGTGACGTGCTCCGCGGCGCAAGTGCGCCTCTCTGATGTCTGGTGTGGTTGGGTAATCGCGCGCGAGGCGAACTCACGAATTCGAGGTCGCGACAATCGGCGGGCGACCTGTTGATTTCTATGAGGATCGTCGTGGCTCGAGGTGAGTCCGTGGCATAACGCAATACTATTAAAACGGAGGGAAGGGAGACCGAGTCTTCTCGCGACTCTGATTTCGTTACAGCTCGAACGAACATCCGGTTGTGAGCAATGTCGGAGACGAGCGGGGACAACGCCAAGTACAAGTGGACGCCCGAGAGCACCGCGCTGCTTGTCTCGGTGTGGTCTGACCGGCAGGTGCAGAAGCAACTCGAATATGCTCCCCGGCCACAGGTAATCTGGGAGAGCGTAGCTCGCTACATGAAGAAGAAGGGCTACAACGTCGCGGGCAAGCAGTGCCGGTCGCGCATGAAACAGGTCCTGGTGTGCTATCGCGAGGCCAAGCGGGCGGGCACCCGCGCCGGTGTGGAACAGTATTACGAGACCATTGACCGAGTACTGAAAAGCAAGCGCCTAGATCACCCCAATATCAATGTCGGCGTGGACACAGTTGGTGAGTGCTGGTCTGTGGAGACTGCTAGTCGTAGGACAACTTGATCTGAAAGCTTAAAAATAATCTGAAGGACAATGTGCAAAGGATTGATATTTTTTGACTGTTATTATAGATGCAACTGTGAAGTCACCGCCAAAGGATGTAAAGACCAACAAGAATCTGCAGATGAGACTGAAAGTTCAGGAACCTGTGCAATCTCTTTTTCGAACAGAAGCCCTGTCTCCTACATGGACAATGGGATGTAAGGCATTTTGTTTTCTCTTGGAAAATCTTGTTCGTCTGATGCAGGATTTCATAATCTTTTCTTCTTTGCAGATGAGAATGAGTATCCAGATTCGCCTGAATCGAACGAGACCATAATAGCCAAGCCGTACAGAGTTTTTTCCCCTACCAGAGACGTTGCCATAAACACTGGCGAGTGTTTGACTCGGATTGGCAATCGAGCGATACAGACAAATCCGATCGTGATAGAGAAGCCGATACGAGAGGACTATCGACAGAATTTACTGGCTTCTATTCCGTATGGAGATATTCCTTACCAGAACGCAGTACAGAATGTACAGAATCAGATCATTCAGGAGAATATGCAGCAATATCAGAATATCCAGCAACAAAATTATACCGGGTGGAATCAGTTGCCGCAGCAGAGTGCGCCGGCGAACAATCGGCTCGGCTTTCAGCAGAACGTGCGCAATCTTAACCAACAATATTTGTCTAATGGAATAATGCAAAACAATATGACGCAGAATCCTAATGCGGAGAATATCGCGCGCCAGCAAAATCAATTACACCACGGTATGCCATATACGGATAACCAAGCGATGCCACAAGAACCGCGTAAGGTCGCTTACGCGCAAAACCTGACGACTATGTATAGGCAATACCCAGATGTTGCGCCTCGTCTAACTTGTATGGCGAACGTTGTGCCAAACGGATCGCTGTCGCCGGACTACTCGCCGGACGTATCACAGAACTTAAATGACGCTTTCTGCCAGTCCAAGAGCGACGACAAGTCACATAATTTAAACGAGACGTACAATCGACCTGCTAATATAGATAATCCCATGCTAGCGGATGCGACTGTCGTGACAAACAACGCGACCTGTAACGACGATAGTTTGTTGCTGGAATTTTTGTTGGATTCGCCCATTCCATTTGAGAACGGTGGCAAATCGCGGGACAGTGCCGTGAATACGGATGAAATACCGAGCGTACCATTGAGGAAGAAGAAGGCACAGAAGTTGGAGCAGCTTATGCTCAATGCGATTAATTCTCAAAATGAAGTCGTTAATAAGGTAAGTTGTTGTGCGCTTATAAAATTTTTTTTTTTATCAATCTTTGTTATACCTGTAATTTACAGTTATTACATTGAGATATTTTCTTTTCTTCTCTTTTTTATTGCTTACTGTAATACATATGTAATATACATTTTATATTTCTTTATAATTTTACATTATTATAATTTTATATAATACTTTAATCTTGATTTTTCAGATCTTAGCTGCACAGAGTGACATGGTGACACGATTCCTTGACGTGGACAGAGATCGACAGAACAGGCTCGAGAATAGATTGGATCATTTATTGAACGTTGTTCATGCTACAGTACTCAACAAGAACGAAACGCCCCCGTCACCGCCGATGCCGGAAACTGTAATCACCTCTTTACTTCCACCACCAAAACCCGGAATGATCCCGCCCAAGTTAGATTTGGTTCCACCGAAGCCTTGTCGTGTTCCTTGCACGATACCGAATTCGAACGTGGAGTTGGTCAATCAGAATCCTATTCTGACTAGACCCGGTGTCGTGTCACCGATCACGGTAAGTCCAAGCAGTAGGAAGCTCGGTACGATATGGTCAAAATTGGGCCCGGTGTCCACGTCGCCCTTCGTGAAAGCTCAACAACGCCTTGGTCTTCAGCCTGTCTTCAACAATGACGTACGCACGAAATCGTCGGCGGAAAGACGTATTGCTAGGGAGATAGGTGGACTGCGCATGGACACGCGAGGCTTGATCTATGAGACAGCGAAGCTGCTGGAGATGGAGCGCAAAATTGAGGAGAGGATAGAAAACGCTCGGCTGGAATTGAATATAGGTCAAACACTGGCCGCGCGCAGGAAGCTGTTCACCCAACGAGAACCCACTCCCATCATAATATTAACCGCAGCTTTCTTGGATGCCGAGTGTCACGTCTACGAGCAAGATCCGCCTTATTACGGCACCTGGAATTTGCGGAAGGAGAGACTCAAGTACGCGCAGCGGGATAATCTTCTGGCCGGACAGGGCGAGGGCTACGAGCGTATGCGCCAATTGAACACGGCAATACGCGGCAATTACCTTGGTTGCGAGCCGTGCGATACATCGACACCGGCGAAATTCCCGCTCAATATTGCTGAGAACACCAATAACGAGGTGCCGAAACAGACCATTCAGCAACTTGCACGACTCGTGATGAACAGTGCGAGATGGCGACATTCCGCTCCGCAGCAGCAGAATTTAGCTTGTCCTACAGTTCAACCAGTAAATCAAAACGCCCAAGACGTCGAGTACAACGTGACTTTCACTGCTCCGAAGGCAAACGCGCCTCCTCCTCCTGATAAACCGCAGAGAACATTCATTAAGGATTACGACATGGCGCAACAGAAACAAGGCAGCCATAACGAAGCAACTACCGATGGTAGACCGTCGGAAAATGATTTGCGTGGTCAATCTAAATTCCCAATAGGCTTCACCAAAACTATGTTAATCGCCAATGACCAAAAAAGCACGACTCTACCGAGACAGACGAACGGCGGGGCATCTAGAGCGTTGGGATTTGTCGAGAATCCACTGACCGATCGCAAGAACAATGTTCGCTTCATGGACGAGGCACTGGCCGAACTACAGCGAATGTGTATTGAGCGTCAGAATACTGAGATGTCCGAAGCACTGTTGCCTTTCGTGGTAAGTAACGGCAATAGTGCGATAAGTGCACAGAATCGCAACCTGATAGAGCGTTATGTGAACGATCTGATGTCAAAGAAATCGGCCAGAGACAAGGACACAGATTCAGATAACGATGATGAGTATCTCGACACTACCACCAGTATGCATCCAACTTGCGTGCGCAGAGGTTCATTGACATCGAATGGCACAGCATCGACAGAAACTGCTTATTCGATGAAACTCAGCAAAGCGGTAGCTAATCGTTGTAGAATAAGTTAAGTGCAGGGAAAGAGAAAGAAAGAGAGAAACATATTTTTTATATATGTATTTTTCACTTGCGCGATCAGTCTTTCCGATAATTGCTCAATTGTGTGCGCCAAGTTCCTCATCACTTGTTACTTCATGACACATATATTGTTTCTCGATCAACATTATATTCTGGTAATCGTAAAACAAATAATCGTCCTATAGTTTATTACATAGATGAAAGCTTGAGTTAGCAATATGACTTAATTAATTTTGTTAATCCTTAAATACTACCTTAAATGCTGCGCGTACTAAGTTACAGAATATTAGTGATACTACCGTTTCTAAGCAGACTTAAGTTTTAGAAATTACTTGGATAATCACTTAGATAATACACTGGAACAAATCGATATTTTTCAGCTTTTTTTTTAAGAGGAGAAAAACATATAAAAATTACTTATCTAATCAATTCAATGTGAGTACTTAAGGATTAATATAGATCTTAATTGTATCTGCTTAGTTTAGCATATTAATGATACAATTTAGTGATTACGTTATTATTACACGTTATTACCATATAGATTTTTGAGGAATAACACATTCCGTAGAAATATACGAATAATGAGTTGAATCGAGCATACAGTGCAATGGTATCTGTTGAGACTTTTTTTATTGATTGTTTTCATTGTTTAAATCTTATTATACAATGTTTATCACTTTTGTATTATATAGTTTATCTACTATGCATATAGTATGCATAATTATGAGCAAACTTATCAATCAAACAATTTCACAAATATCGCGCAAGATACAAAAAAGGAAACTTATATTCTTAGATAATAGAATTCTTATGGGAGCAATCTCGCATTTTTATACTATGATCTGAATTTATATGTATACGATTTTGTTATTTCGTGACGTTCGTCGTCTTTGTTTCGTGCCAAACTAATGATGTGCAAATTGAATTTCATTTGTAAACAAGTGCCTTATTAATAAAGAATATCATCTATATCAACATCTTCTCATATACGTTATATAAGAATTATCAAGAAATTGTCAAAGAAAAAAGTGCATAAACTATTCGTATGTCTGGTACACGAAATATTGTAATTATCTATTGTAAACAATCTATTGTAAACAATCATAAATTTCTTTTAAGTTTTCAAGATAAAAATTTGCAATAATAAAATTTTTTAGTATAAAAATGACGAATATTAATATATAATTGAAATATTATTAAACAAGTTGAAAATTGCAATGAAAGGATCGAGTTTTCAATAATGATCGATGATTATTCATTGCAAAACTAATGATTATTCAAGTCATGTTTATTTTAATATTTTTATTCATTAAATTTCTGTTTTGCTCACATAATACACAGCAATAATTACGAATAAAATATGTAATATAAAATATTATAAATGCATAAAAATATCAAGTTGCACAATTATATTAATTATATAAATACGTATCTCTTTTCTTCTTCTCTGTTACATTTTCTTTAGTGAGGTAGTTTAAATTCTAACAGCACCTTTGAGAGACTTAGTGTTCAGGATTAACAATATGTCCAAAGAAAAGTGGTATTACTTCACGAACGTTCCTTTCTTCGTTCGAGGAAGTTTTTACTATAGTATATACAAATGGATGGTCTACTTCGAATTCCTCCTCGAAAACCAGAGCAAAAGCCTGTACCCGAACACCTGTAACACAATCATTATAAAGCACTGAAGAAATCTCATCAAATCCATCCATCTGCGAAACTCCATCCAGATAGATGAACTCGACAGATTTCTTCTATCAATATATGTATTAAAATATATATAATAATTATATATTAGATATTATAGATAATACCTAATATATTTACTATTATAATGTCTTTTTACAATATTATAATAATTTTAAAAGAACATATTTAACACTAATGTCATATTTTAATACTTCATGTGTGATAAGCATAACACATAAGATATAGTACGTTAACTACAACTTAAGTAAAAGTTACAAAAAAAGCTGTTTACATTTTTGCCAGTGCAGAAAGTGCATGTCGAAGATTATCATATTGACAATTAGATTATTAGATTAATTGTCGATTTCATAACATTGGAAGGCTTGTTTTTTTTTCAAGGATATATGAGACTTTCACATATCAGAATCATAATATTCTGTCATTTGCAACATCTCAAATCTTCGCTATTAACAATACAGAAAATGATTTTTTAATCATTTTTAACATCTATATAAAATTAATTATCTCTCTGAGATCGTTGAAGTTGTATTCTTAGACTTGGAGACTTGCCGTTTGAATTAGATGTTTAAGGGAATATGTCTGAAGTGACAAAAATGAACATGACGACATGAAAAGAGATCGCGAAAGTGTGTTGAAATATTATGAATTACTCTTATAATTCTCATACAATCCTTTATATTTTTTAAAGATGTGATTCAAGATATATTTTGCACAAAATTCCGTTACGCGATTATTGCGTGTTCGGGTGGTTTTAAAGCAAAACAAAATTGCTAATTTTAAAAATCGTTTATTAATTCTCTGATAAAATATCGAAATACAAACTCGAGAAGTTTATACCAAAAGTGGAGTGATTGCGACGATTATTATAACGAACTTCAATGTAACTCTTTTCGCGTTACGATGTTTAAGAAATCTTCACGACCATTGCATCACCAATTATCACACGTTCATAAGTTTGCCGATTATTTCAGGATGTTGATTTAATCTCTAAATCATCAGACTAATTTAATTCGGTGACGAATCCAACAAACAGCGATATATAAGATTCTTCTTGCGGTTTCGATTGAATGACACCATAAAGGAATTGATGATCGATATGAATCTCTTCAGGCTCCTGTTGGTTGATAACAAGAGAATAATTCACCATCTCGACTTCTGAAACAAATCGATTCCCGTAAGGTTTCATATCCATTTTATTTTTTCGACATCCCAATTTGTTCTAAGCCTCGTATTTAGATGCTTCTGGTTCTTGCTGTATGTGATAGAACGCATAAAGTAAATTGTTATTTCATGCTGCATGCTTTATTCCATTTGTATAAAATTATTATACCTTGAAGAGAGTTAGAGAGATAGGATTCTTTGTACAAGAAAATTAAAAAATTATAAGACAACAATTAATACATTTTCGACCGCGCATTACTAATAGTAAAGAAATAAACATCAGTTTAGCCTCTTAACGATCGAGCATTGGATCTTTCTGCCAATCAATGATCTGCGCAATCGCAGTACACAATTAAATATAAGGTGCGCGTCGACACAGTCGATCTTTAAAAACGCAACTCACTAACATGAAATCAACCTGATTTCAAACGTTAGTGTCAATGAGAATCCCCCCATCCCCCACATATAAATAATTTATTGCGAAAAATATTACCTCAGCCAGGATTCGAACCTGGAACTCCCCCATTCCGTGCGGGTGTCATACCAATTCGACTACCGAGGGTATTTATTTAATTGTGAAGGGGATTATATTTAATTGTGTACTGCGATTGCGCAGATCATTGATTGGCAGAAAGATCCAATGCTCGATCGTTAAGAGGCTAAACTGATGTTTATTTCTTTACTATTAGTAATGCGCGGTCGAAAATGTATTAATTGTTGTTTATTAACATACGTAGCCAATAAAAGAACGTTCTTATAATATGTACTTGTTATTGCGAGAAGTATTATCACATGCCTCGGTAGTCGAATTGGTATGACACCCGCACGGAATGGGGGAGTTCCAGGTTCGAATCCTGGCTGAGGTAATATTTTTCGCAATAAATTATTTATATGTGGGGGATGGGGGGATTCTCATTGACACTAACGTTTGAAATCAGGTTGATTTCATGTTAGTGAGTTGCGTTTTTAAAGATCGACTGTGTCGACGCGCACCTTATATTTAATTGTGTACTGCGATTGCGCAGATCATTGATTGGCAGAAAGATCCAATGCTCGATCGTTAAGAGGCTAAACTGATGTTTATTTCTTTACTAAAAAATTATAAGAATGAAAAAAAATTACAGGAAATTACAGGATACTGAGACATGGACAATTTCATTTCTCATTACAGTGTTTAAACTATGTTAGTCAAGTTGTCAAATGCTTCAGTATCAAAGCATGCACAATTCGTATATTTATTCACTGAATTATTTGACAATTTTACAAGCGCGGCTCCAGAAAAAGTTAAATTACGCAAAAATATACTACATTCAAAAATTGCATATATATTACATGCGGGTAAATAATCGAAGAAAAACAACAGTTCGATTTCATTGTTGTTATTTATTATCACTACATACCAAAAGTATATGCTTTCTTAATTACTAAATTTGTACCGAGCCTCATATTTCTCAAATAAACACTGCTTTAAACTACATCTGTAAATTATTACACAGTAGGTTCGACAACATGTCCAACGAACAGATTTACAACGTTATTTTTGGGGTTCGACTTGACGATGCTGTAAAGGAACGCACGATCCACTTTAAACTCCAGCGGAGATACGGGGATGAAAATAACTGAAAATGGCACTATCTGGACTGAAACAATCATTCATTTATGTTGTAAAATCTTCTGTTATCGATTTGACTGCCCCGTAAAGTATTCACAAATCTTGCTGCTTCACATGCAACACATATGGAACTGCATCGACGCGTCGTCTAATAATGACACGATAATGAGATATCATGTAACCAATGTTATTATTTCAGCGTGAAATGTGATTACTATTGTAATTAATTTGGTTGGTTTCAATACAAGACTTTTGAATGTATCTGGTACGAAAATGACAGCACACAAATTATTGGTCGATCTATTATTGACTCCCAGTCTTTGAACATTTTCACGCGAAATTATGCCGGAATGTAGGAATGTTGCGCATCATTCGTATATATTAATAATAAAATGACACAATGTAACTCAACTGTTTATAGTATTTACAGTGGACTGCATTTGCCACGAAGCGAACAGTGAAATAGCTTTCTTCTCGCCTCTTCAAATTTCAGGTTGAACGCATTGTCCAAAAAAAAGTGGGATTTTATCAAAGGAATTTGTTGCCGTGTTTGCAATATATTTGACGATGTTATACGCGAATGGGCGATCTATCAAAAAGTAATTCGTCCTTATCCGTGCGGATCGAAGAGCCGCGGTGAGAACTGAAACAAATCGTTGGACAACGCGATGTAATACTTGCTGGTTTGATTGTTGATGCGTTCGTTTTTTAGCCACAAAGCGATTTGTTTCACAAACATTCGTTTACATGCAACAGTAATAAATTTCAATTTTAGAACACTAGCAATCCGTAGCTAATATAAATGTTTTCTTTTAATGATAAATATCCTCTTCTTCACTTCGCTCAGTGTGATGCAAACGTTTCACTGTTATTTTATATCTTTTTTCCGGCTCCTTTAATAATCAATATTAATTTAATATTCAATATTAATAATGATGTTTGTGTCGTTGATTTTAAATTCATCGTTCTCTCATTTATTTCTTTTTTTAAATTTAATTAAGTTCATGGAGCTAAAAACTAAACATATTTAAATGTGTTGCAGTTAAGTTCAAATATTTTATAGAACTTTGTTATTGAAAGCATCAGCAAGTAGAAAATTATCGAAAGCACTCGCAGAATATTTGAATTAATCATGGTAGAATTAATAATGATAGTACTACTTTAAAAACAATTATTGAAAATACTCGAAAGGTACGAAAGGTACGAATGTCATTACATGTTATTGCGGATTGAGGACATGTCCATAAAAGAGTGATAAGAAACTAGGCGCTTCCTCAGAACCGATTAACTTGACGATATTATACAAAAATGGACGATCGATCATGAGATCTTGAGTTTCCTGAATAATTTTGAAGACCAACCTCATTCCTGGAACATATTAGGATTCATGTAGCACTTGTACATGATAAACATAGATTGTCATTGACTTTCGTTTACTGCACATGCAAAAATAAAATATAGAACAATTAAAAAAAGTGTGTACTTGTCAAATATAAAACAATAAAACCCGAGATAAAAGACATATATTCCAGTGCAAAATAAAAACATAAAATTGAGGAGAGATCTTAAAAAAATATAGAACTGAGAAAGAAGAGAAAGAGAAAATTATGATTGTGAAAAATTCTAATGCAAAGAAAAATTCCTTGAAGACACATGTGAAACAAGGTGATTACGCACAATTTTACTGATGTTATGTACTGATTTATTTCGTTATTAAACATTTTATTTTCTATTTTAACGGTTAGTTTTTACAGTTCTATACGTTATTATATAATTTATTAATTAGAAGTACGGTGCTATTTCTAGTGAAGTTCTACTTGGGTGTGAAAATCCGTCCAGTGAATAAAGTCAAGGGATTCGAATTATCGGTTTTATCGTCCCTCTGTGCTGTTACGATAGTATATAAAAATGGACGATTAACTGAAAACTCCTGAGATCTTCGAGGTGAAATTTTCGTTAAGATTCCTGAAACTATTTATTTATGTTTATTTTTAGTTATTATACATAATATTATGCGTGCAATAGATATCTTATAATTCTCAACTCTTTGTTCAAACTCATTTATTTATTTTGCAACATATATATAACAATGTATATTATAAAATGTGAATAACATAAACTAAATAAAAAAGTTATACACGCACATAAGAAACTGAGTGTAGATCAATGTCGAGCACGGAGAATGAGTATAGTATAAAAGAGAAGTATAGTATAAGTATAGTATAATAGTGTATAAGTATAGTATAATAAGATATAGTATATAAGTATTGTATAAAAGAGAAGAGAGAAGTTATTAATCTATTTCAAAAAAGATTCGAGAGTTAGTTGAGTATTGTAAAAGCACGTTACAGCACGTTTCGTATTTATGCTGTATGAAGAAAACGTCGATAGCATTAATGTAATAAGAATAGACATATAATTTTGAGTATGTGTGATGTGCACATATAAATTATTACATATAATAATCTATAATATAGTGATCGACTAGTAAATGTTATAATTTTAATGCTGTCGACTGTGGTCCCGGCATTAAAATTATAACATTTACTATGATTAATTCACATGCTATTATATCTTAGGTTCAACAACGACTCCGGAAAACAGTGTGGTATATCGATTTCCATATTCTTGGGTTTGACCGACTTTCATGATCGAGTAATGGAACGGATGATCGATATAGAGTTCTTCTTCGTAATTCAAAGACATAAGTTGTATGACCATCCCTGAAAAAAAAGTGTCACTGATGGAGGCGAAGATTTTACTGACTTCTTTTTGCATTGTTAGACACAGATATTATCAACCAAATTGTTTGTACGGTCATTTTCATGACCTGAGAATATAAGAAAATAATAAAAACAAAGGGAGACAAACACACACACACGCACACACGTGTGACATAAACAAAGATAATGAATGCATTTCAATCGAAAACTCTTTGCATTTTACTACAGAGAGATCCACTAGACATTCAATTACGGACAATGAGCGGAGAAGAAAACGAGTACGATTAAAAACAAATTACAATCATATACATATACATACATACACATACATACATACATACGGATATATTCGAAATTCCGAATATTATACACATGCAAAGAAAAATATTGACGACACGCAACACATACCACGTATCATGAATATATGAATCGCAATATACATATATCAATATGTTATATATTTTTTTATATGTATTATTTATTGTAATATATATTTTTATATTATATTAACAATAATCACGATAATGTTAATTAATGCAAAATACAGAAAGTGTTTAAATTGCAGTATACAAAAACAGCGAGCAAGTCACGAGGACGACGAGAGCTCGCAAACAGCGATAACTATATTTAAATATTTGAATATTTAATATATATCGATATTTAATTAAGAGCAGAAGGACAAATAAGATGATAAATCAAATATGATCATCAACCGATTGCATTATGGATTATAAACAAATCCATTAAACAATGTGATAATATTGATGTCTGATTTTTCGTCTATCTTGACGATCAAGAATATTTCCAGCGGTAGGATTGGGAATACAAAGATTTCCACGATCGAACTGAAACACACGATTATGACATGCGGCCCATCTTTTCTCCAACTTTTCAGTCGGCTACTGAATAGTTTCATGTAGAATCGATTAATTTACACTAATTGCAAGTTTCAAAAGAGCACAATAAATTATACAAAGAAACGAAATCACATAAGTAATTCAATATTATTATAAATATGCTACTTTATTCTGATAATTCTTCTAATAAAATATTTTTGGTAAGAGAGAAGAATGTTTATAAATCGGTATAAATATATTAATATGCTTAGAAAACAATTGCATCATGTAGTGTTGATTTTGATTACGTTGTGACATTATTGATTATTCGAACATTATAGAAAAATGAATAATCGATTTGTATTTCTTCTGACAAAATAGCAAGAATAGGTATTATCTCTGAAACAAATCGGCGCAACAATATATTATATATCCTTTATTGATCGTTCAGCGCGCAACAGTTTGCCATTTAAATTAGATTTTATGGATATGTATTTGTTTGGAAACGTTTATTCGTAATTAATAACTAAGGATAGATTAAAAGAGAATTAGTTATCAGATTATTTCCATATATTTCAATATATTGCCCTGACAAGCTTTTAATATATTAATATTTCTTATACTATTTGCAAAGATTTGACTAGATTTGACCAAATTATGTAAAACGTGAATAGAAATTAAATATTTTTCGTTTCTTTGGTTCTTGTACAAACAGGTACACATATACATTATACTTTCATATCTATATATTATAGATATTCATATAGATAATGTAGATAAATAAAGAAATATATTTGCATATTTCATTGCATATTCTCTTTTGAATAATTTTACACAAAAAAAGAGAATATTACTGAAGTACAAATACATTTCTATCATTTCAATTTTTGCTTATAACATGCCAACTAAAATACTTTATTTCTTCAATATCTTCATGTAAAATTATTAGAGTGGTCAAATTACATTATCTATCATTATCTGTCTCTTATATCTGTCGAAGTTATCCGTATAAAAGTCATTAATACTTTCTCACGAACAGAAAAATAATATGCATAATATCTTTTACACAAATTTTCTCGTATTATTTATAAATCAAAGATTGAAGAAGACGACACAAATGTGTAAAAAATAATCGACAAAAAACAAATATAAATCAACTGATGGCTGCAATTAATTGATTTTAACAAAAGACACCGAAATGATTTGTAAAATCTTACTTTTTCTCAAGATGCAGATAAGAAACTAAGCATGTATCAATATGCATGACAAGTTATTTTTCGTGACTGCTAGTAAGTCGGTACGGTAACTATTCCACTAAACAACGGCACGGTGTCACTGTTTCCATTCTCCTGATGCTGAAGAATCTTGACAATATTATAAAGAAATGGACGATTAATTTCCATTTCGGTCGTTATCGTCAGACAGCGCATTACGAACTCCACTCCTGGAAACAGATCATCGAATTGCTCGTGCGAATCGCGCCGAAATAAGAGTCGCAATTAATCTTTAATTACTCGCATTCGTAGAATTATGGCACGATAAAGGCATGTCTTGTTAAACTATCATATAATCAGAATACAAAGACGAAAGCCTAGTCCACATTTAGTGTGCATTACTTATCGTGTGCATCATGATAATTTCGAATTTGCGAAAATTATTTATCCTCTTATATCTCTGATCTTTCTTCATTTTCTCTCGAGTTTTGAAAAGGAATTAAGTCAATTTCGCGTAAAGATTTACGAGATTTAAACCATATAATTCTCTTTCAATTCAGATATTACGAGATAGTTGAGAACAAATATGATGGTTGTTATGATAAAGTTTCAGTGATTAATATTTTAATATTAAGAATTAAAATTTTTTTAACAATTTAGGTTCTAAAAATTAAAAACCGGAATCTTACTTTTAGTCAAAGATTGTTTTAATAAAAATTTATATTTTATATATATATAAAATTTTCTATGGAATATAAAAAATTTAAATAGTTTTTTTAAATATTAAGGAAAGATTTATCTATAAAATCTATTTACTTACTGATTAATAAGACAATAGTTTTAGTGCACCCACACACAGTGTATTTTATAGAAATTGAACATAATATTTCTGTTAAAGAATCTTTGCGTTGATATAAAAAAATTTATATCAACGCAAAGATTCTTTAACAGAAATATTATGTTCAATTTCTATAAAATACACTACATTTAAATAAAAAGACTAATAATCTGTAATAAAAGCACTGTAACACACACTTGCCAAAAGCGAGCGTTTAAAGTAAATTATAATGACAGACGAAACAAATGCTATGACGGGATACATTTAAAATGAGATTAAAAAATTATAATGCAAGATCTAAAATGCTTGATATTTTATTAGGGACATCTATTAGAAAATTCAACAATATAATAACAATATAATAAACAAACACGTAACAAGGAAAAATCCAAACTAATGAAAGATTGATTTGGTACAAGCGAATGTTAAATAAAGTTAACAAGAAAAATTATTATTTCACTCCCAGTATTTTATCGCTGTTATCTATTAGTTGAAGTTAGTTATAAATTTCATATTTTATTCTCTTAATTTCCAGGATAACTGTCGATTTGTTTGAATAGAAATTTCTTTTTCCTCTTTTACGGCGCGATCTAAGATAGCTGCATTCATTTATGTATTTATTGTATTAAGCTGTACTGTATTAAATCATATCATATCGGATTATTGTGTTGTCAATCCAGCATCAATCGTAAAAGATATTAAGAACTCGTTGAAGGTTCAACAACGAATCCGACGAAAAGCGGAGCTACGTTGTGTGTAATGGTGCAGTAGAAGGGTCTGTTCGCGTCGAAGATTAACGGCTCGAATACAGGAGCTGACATTCCAATGAATATTACACCTATAAAAAAATTATAGAACCAAATCATACGTGTTGACCAATAGACGTTTCCGTATAATCTAGATCGAAGCGATTTTGTTAGGATTGACATTAAGTTTTTCCATATTAGCACTTTCAAGCAAAAGAAAGTTGAAAAAATGCGATGAGAATTCTGTTTTGTCATGTACATGTTGGAAATATTGTGAAAAAAAACTTAACGATCTAGAAGTTGTACAGAGTATTATAGAAGTAAATTACTTTTCTTCGTGTGTCAATAATAATAACGATTTTCTGCATTGCAAGCATAAACAAGTGTAAAAAGAAACTCGCGTTTAGCGGTCAACGTACGAATTCTAAAAACAGAAGACCGATAACTCAAGACTTAACTTAGTTAACTATGACTGCCTCATTCTACTCAATTTTAAATCTTTGGTTCGATCACATGGCCTTGGAATAAAGTTATACTTGGCGAGCTGTATTTAATGTAATAGTAGAACGGTCGGTTTATGTGAAATTCCAGTTGCGGTCGTAAGTTGATAGTATAACCCACGAGTCCACTAACAACTGCAAACATAATACAACTATAGGTAATTATGCAGTATAGGGGACCACCCTCCGATGACCTTGACCTTGACATATGTTGTCAAGGTCATCCTCCTGAGTGACCTTCGGAAGGTTTTAGCCCTCGGTCACTACTCGTTAAAAAGTTATGAATAAAAGAAGTTTGAAAAATTTGGCACTTATTTCGAATACACATTTACACATTTACCGCCAATGATCAATGAACAAAACAACTTTTACGACATTGTGTGTGTATATGGCATTCCTACTATTGTTAATATTTCTATGACTTTGAAACGGAATCCGAAAGTAAACTAATATACGATAGATTTTCGTACAGATAACATTCTGATAATCTATCTTAAAATGAAACCTCACTTTGCATTGAAAAGTGTACGCGTGGAGGCAGTGTGTTCCGCCCCCCCTACGGGGGGGCTCCACTATCGAAAAACTACACACATAGGTGTGGGTGGAACTTGCTTCGCGTGGAAAGTTTCCACGTGGAGGCAGTGTGTTCCGCCCCCCCTACGGGGGGGCTCCACTACCGAAAAACTACACACATAAGTGTGGGTAGAGCTAGTTTTTCAGTAGTGGAGCCCCCCCGTAGGGGGGGCGGAACACACTGCCTCCAAGCGTATACTTTTCGATGCGAAGAGAGGTTCCACATGGGTTTGCAATTTTTGACGCGAATCTATGTTTTACGCGTGGAAATGTAATAAGAAATATCAACAACAGTAGGAATACCATATACATACACAGTGTCGTGAAACTCCTTTTGCTCATTGGTTATTGCCGGTGAATGTGTAAAGGTGTATTCAAAATAAGGGCGACATTTTTCAAACTTTTTTTGTTTATAACTTTTTAACGAGTGGTGACCGAGGGCTAAAACCTTCCGAAGGTCACTCAGGAGGATGACCTTGACAGCATATGTCAAGGTCAAGGTCATCGGAGGGTGGTCCCCTATACTGCATAATTACCCAACTATATTATGCGGCTGTCCAAGAAACTTTCATCGAATCCTTCTCGCTTGTACAAAACGAATGTACGCTTTGCCCGCGTCATTCCCTATCCTAATAATTATTACGCATGTTACAACGATTTAGGGCGAAAATAGATGTTAGAAAAGTGGGATTCAGTGAAGAAATTAGGACTCATACTACATGCATTTCTAATATAATCTTTTATACGTTATTGTAGAATAATCACGAACAGTTTAGAGTAAAAAATTAATCAATCCTTTGTCGGATTAATTTTGTATAACGAAAATATTTGCTATACGACACGCTGAAAGATCGATGTGATAATCTTTTCCATATGTCGACAATTCAATATATTTCTGGTACGTTGACGCGGCCAACGAATAAAGATTTATTCAATGGCTGATATTAGATTAGATAAAAAAATGATCGATTTATGTCAAACACTGGTAATGGTATGATCGAAACACTGGCAAATTCAGCAATTATTACAACTGTGAACAGAACAAAAAACCGATTTTTATGCGCGTTTATCATTCAAAATTTTTTTCACTTATAAATGTTCTGTATGTTCTGTCGCTGCTTTGAATTTAGCGCATACCTTTTTTTATCGATTACCTATAGAAAAATTCTTATGACCATAGAGATATATAATAAATTCTAAATAAGTAATTTAAAAAGTAAATACGCATGCATGTTATTTACGGTGTTAATCGCCGACGTTATTTGAGAATAAGATAAAATTATAGAAGTGTCGAAAAATAAACAGATTTTTAAATCGTATTGTTATAAAAGATTGGTTAGAATGCTGAGAATTTTCAACTAAAACAAGTCGTAATAAAAATAGATAACTTGTCAATATCGGAAAGTTTTTATCTGATTGACTAATAAATATTTAAATTCAAATATTAAATTTTTAAATAAGAGATTCTTCATCCAAGATTCATGCATTACACTTTCGACTATGTTTACATGACCCTCAAACAAAGATACGAAAGATGCGAACAGTGTTTTCAGCTCTAAATAATAGAATGGTCGGTTTATTAACATTATTAACTATATCAGAAAACATACATTTAGAGAACTTAAATCTCATATCGGAATATTATATCTTAATATTCAAATTTTCTTATCAATTATTTTGATACGATTATTAATATCATTTAATTATAAAAGACATATATGTGGATACATTTATATTATTTGCTGCTAATCTACAAAATCCAAAAGATCAAGAATTAAATACATTCGATTAACATAACATCGACGTATTAAATTTTTAATTTGACAGTATTTTTTTGTATAACTATATTACTTGCACGTTTATACGACCTTCGAACAAAGATACGGACAATGTTCCCTCGTTATAACGAATATAATAATAAAATGGTCGATTTACGTCGAATTCTAATTCCCTCATTAAGCTGGTAAGTGCAACTCCCAAAACTGTGAACAGAATATTTAAAAATATTATGAATTAAAATTCTTATAAGTTCTCTTATTTATTTACTGTTTATAACTTTTCATGGCTGCGTTCCAATATTCACTGCCAGTACTGAAAATCTATAGTATACGTGACATAAACTATAGATTTTTAGTACTGGCATTGAATATCGGAACGCAATCCATGCACAACACGAATGTATGTTTTGTTGAAGTATTTCAACTTTTCCGAATATTATTACTACCAAATGATTTTTGTAATCATTTAATTACATAAAAGACGGTTCAAAAATGGCATTAAATGAATAATGCGTAGTAGTCAATAAAAAACAGAAGCAGATGCAAACACTCTGACTTGGCAACTTTTTATGGAGTAAAATTTGTCACATTTCTGGTATGTATCATGTTACATTTATATCATTTTTGAACAAAGATATAGTATAAACGATGTTATCTCATTATGTATATACAGTGAATATAAAACGGTTGATTTATGTCGAACCTGATTTTCAAGTTGCCAAATATATATATATATATATTTTTTTTATAACTGTGAAAAATAAAAAAATTGCTTGTTATATATTCGTTTGATTATTTAAAACTTCTTCACTTTGCGTCATGAATATATTTCAAACAAAATATCTAATTTCCTCATAAATTATTCTATTAAATATTTATTTTAATATTTATTGTTAATAATTATGCAGAGAATGAAAATCGAAATTGACACATAAATATAATATGTATGTGTATTTGCCGGCCTTTACTTAACAAATAAAAAGCATTTTATATCTTATGATTATACTAATGTTATAATATCTTTTTTTCTAGCTCGTATAATTTCTGAAAAACTTGAAACTTTAAAAACATATTATAATTTCAAGCGCTAAAAACATTTGCTAATACAAGAATTGTGATGTAAATGAATCGATATCGTAGATTTTTCGTTAATCTGCTTGTAATTTTAGATATGTTTCACAGAGTAATAGTTACTTCCGGTGCTTTCATATAACCCTCAAATAAAGATATGAATGATACACCTCCGTCGTAACGAATATAATAATAGAACGGTCGGTTCACGTCGAACATTAAAGGTTCTTCTTTGAGGAATATCTCAACTGCAATTTCCACAACTGGAACAAAAAGATTGTTCCTTATATATTCCTTATATATTTGCTTATATATTTGTTTAGTTATTCAAGAGACTTCGTCACTTCGTGGCATAAATATATGTTTTATTAAACCTACTGCTTCAAACAAAATGTCTTAATTTCTCAATAATTATTCCGTAAAATTACAATACATTATCTCAATGTCTATTTTATAGTTATGTATATAATGAATTGAAATACAAATACATAAACATACATATATTCGATGACACATATGTCACTTAATAAACAAACGAAAAGAGAATATGTAATATCTGTGAGAGAGATGTTTTCTAGTTCGTATAATTTCTGAAAAACTTAAGACTTTAAAATCACGTTATTATAATTTTAAACGCTAAAAACATCTCAGTAGTATTAAGAATTGAATAAAAGTAATAAAATAAAATAACTAATTAATATCATAGATTTTTCGTTAATCTGCTCATGATTTTGGATTGATTACGTGCCTCATGAAATAATTTACGCTTCCAGAGCTTTCACGTGACCCTCAAATAAAGATGTCCCCCCATTATATAGGACATGATAATAAAACGGTCGGTCTATGTCGAACACTAAAGATTCCGTATCTATCGTCACTCGACCACTTTTAAGGAGTAAAAGTTCCACTGTGAACAGAATATAAGAAATCGTTATCTACTTGAGCATTTAAATCTCCCTTACGATTTTGTTAATGCTACTTCGAACTTAAGTTCGAAGATACAAGATTTCTTATTAATTTTTCTACCAAATAATTCTTTTGACTAAAAAGAGGTAGTTTTTTAAAAAGTACAGGCAATGTTAATCACTAATTAACAATGCATTTTATTTGAAAGCAATAAGATTTTATAAATATGTCAATGATATTTTCAAACTAATTGTTATATGAGATCGAAGTTAAGAATGTTCAGCTAAAGCAATAATCGTAATAAACTTGCTAGCTGCAACATTTTGATTGAGATTTGCTGATAAATATTAAACACATATTGAATTTTTAAATTAAAATTTTTTTCGTATGATATCTTTGGTATGTTCAATAGACCACACGACCCTTAAACAAAGATACGAACAATCCCTTATTATAACGGTCATTATAGTGAATATAATAATAAAATGGTCGGTTTATTTCAAATATCGGCGTAAATGCACTCATACTAAGTAGTACGATTTGAATTCCTGCGAACAAAACATTAATACTCAAACATCGTATTACGAAGTACTTGATGACATCGTTCCTTTTTCGTCAATGCAATCCTTGCACGAATGTATGTTTTGCATGCCTCACTAGAATCTGAGATTCGGGGTTCTTATTAAGAAAATAAGTCCTTTCTTTTGTCACCCAACATTTTTTTCACGTTCTGTTCCCAATTATTGCTACCGGTTACACTTGCGCTAAATATATTCGAATTTTTACATTCATTTCTAAATTCTTTAATTGAAAATATTGGCCTCCATATAATAAAATAATATCAACGTAAGAAATTGCGATGTAATCGATCGTTTGCAAAATATTTACAGCGAGTAATAATCACGAGTGATTATTATATGAAAAGTGGGAGAAAGAGAGAAAAGCAGGTTAATAAGAATAAGCAGATTAATAGGGAAATCTTATAGATCATTTAGCTGCTACCGTATTTTATGATGTTCACACACGCGACACATCTCGTTAACTTCTTAATCACGGCTCATGTACGTAGCCTCGGAATAGTTCGAAATCGTCTGACCATTGCACTACAAATGAAAACGGCGTGTTCGCTTCGAAGGTCTCGAAATCGGGCAGAAATCTTCGATTGCTGATGCCTACCAGAGAAATGTCAAATTCCATATAATCTTTTACGGTAAGATTTAAAGAATCGACCAAAAGAAAAGCATCGAAGTGCTTTTAGATAGATTCGTATTAGCTTAGATTTGAGAAAATCTGCTTGAGCAGAATTCCTTTTAATTTCTCACTCTCAAAAAACTTATAGTTTTCTCACGTAATAATTACATATAATACATACAATATATTTAATATTGCATATATTATGTACAATTACATGACAATTATAATAAAGTTATATTAAAACGGTATATTATTATTGTCATTGTGACATTATATTAATATTTTAAAAATATTATCTTTTTTTACATAATGTACTACATCAATAAATATCTTACAGTTTATTATATTTTTAATATAGACAAAAATAAATTGTATCGTAAAAATAAAGATTATTAAAGAATAGTGTTTTTGAACCGATTTAAATGCACTTCAAATTCCCATAATTTATTTGCGTTATACATAAAAATTATACGTAAAAATTAGCAAATAAAAAAGATTTAACAAAGGTAAAAATATCAATTAAGAAAATTCTCATATAAAAATATAATAAAGCTATACAAATAAAAAAGCAAAAGTATTATAACTATTAAAATGACCAATAATTATATACGTATTATTATTATATCTTTCATTCTCGTAGAATTCTATTAATATTTTATGATTTTATAAAGAATAAGTAAATCTATTGAACAGGATAATTAATTGTATATCACATAACATATGTAATACATTAAAAGAAAACGTTGCTTTTAAAATAATAACGCGCCCTTACTTAAATATGTTATCAAAACTGCAAAAACATTTTCAGACTTGTGCACAACTAAACCTAATTAGAACGGTAGTAAATTGACGAAATTTACGTATTTAATTCTATTTCTGTTATTATATACAAATATTGTCATGCTTATACATCTCACGACATATTGTCAGGTGTATCATTTTATACGAAAGATGTATTTTATTAATCATAAATACCATTAAGTCTTTGCCATCAATCGTCATCAAGATTTTCTTTTTTAGCTAGAAAATTGTTGAATCTCGATAGTACATAATCAAAAATACATAACTAATAAAAAATATCATTGTGTATCTCTGCTACACGCGTGATAACATACAAAAGGCACTCTATAATTATTATTTTCTATAATTACGCGAAAAGATATAAATATTCATTATCACTGCCACAGGATCTTCATTATAAATAACATGATGCTGTTGTGTTTAATGATCGCCAGGTAAGGATGATCGACGCGAAGTATAATAGGCTCCACCGGTCGCCAAGAACCCGAAAGAGGTCTGACAGAGATACCTGTCAGAAGATCATTCTTTGTATCAATTATCTGTTTCAGAGATCAAGTGCACTCTTGGATGTCCCAGAGCGTGAAATGTCCAAATGAGATATTACTGAATATTAGTTATGCCAGGAATTGATCAGAGAAACTAGTCGAGAGTGCAGGAAAAAGAAAGAAGAATTTAGCGTGTCACTGATCATCATGAAATCGACAAATCGTGTGTCAAGCAATGAAAATCGTTTATGTCATGTATTGTATTTTTCTTTTAGAAGACTTGGTTAAAATTTTTTACTGTTCAGTATGTACAGAGCCATTAGATCCCCATCTTTTTTCGCTAATTTTCTTGTGATATATGACCAAAATAATTCTATTTCATCAGATGTATCTGTGTTTTGTATCGGACGGGGAAAGCGAACTCTCCGTTCTTGTTATAATGTAAGCAAAACTTTATATCGAAGACTGGTGATTCAATTTATGGATAGCATCATGATGAAAATCTCATTTATTACTTCTCCCTTGTGATGAAGTAATTATGAAAGGCTCGAGAAATTTTTTTCTGAAAATTTGGTTTTCTTTTCCTCTCTCTTTTTCTTTAATAACTTTCATTAGATTAAGTTGCTATTATACTCTATGAGCATACTCCAATGGTTAGACTTGCTATTCACTGTATTGTAATATTGTTTTGTATTCATATCAGATACGGATCAAATCAGTATCAGATATAGTGGAATAATGGAATATCCGTTATTGCGATTATATCCTTATCGTCGTGAACTACATAATTCTCCGATCGTTGATCCGACGTCATATTCTAAGTTTGTTAAATTAATTTAATGTTGAGTTAATTTAATGATGAATATGTGAAAGTCCATTTCAGCTTCACATCCAGAAATTTTAAACTTCTGTTATTTTATCAATTATGTCTAATTACTCGTGCAATTAACTTTTTAAAAGATACTGAAGAATTTTTTAAGTGCAAATGTGTTTAGAGATTATTAAATTTTGAATTTTGTGTTACCTGAAAAATTCTAATCGTTCCTCCAAAATAAAACAGGGTGATACACAAGCTATGCGATCACCACAATGCTTTCATGTTAATTACATGAAAGATTTAAATCAAATATAGAGCTGTCATCAAGTGTCAATGATCGATGAACACTGAAATGCTCCATTTATTATACAATTTTAATTACGAGATTTTCCGAATTACGAGCGAAATTCAAACAACAGATCATATAAATATCAATATGTTATTGCATACAATTGTTATTGCCTGACGAAAATAATATTATAAATAGGTGTAACGTGAGTAACAAGTGTACAACCAAACTGCAATGCGTTGCGGTGTGTGATAAAGCGTGTATTACAATACAATAGTACGTTCACAGAAGGACATAAAGGAAGGCAAACAAAATTAGAGAAAATAAAGATACAAAAAGTATATGTGTAGACCAGCAGATCTGTGAAAAGCACGTGAGCAACATTTTAGCTATCACACTCAGCTTACAATTATGGCAGCATACAATTAACATACATCCGTGTTACGGAAACTCCGAGCAAAAAATTTAAAATTTTGCAATATAATTAATATAACATTTAAAATACGTTACATGCACAGGCATAATCCAATTGTCTCCAAAATAATTTCTCAGAGTTTCTCAGAAGCGAAAAAGAATCTTGATGTATCCCAAATAAAATATATCGGACGAAATATCATCTTGCTCTTGATATATAATTAATATTGTTATCTTATATTATATTACTTTTCTCTTATACTTTCTTTCGATTATGAATTACATCACTGAGTGTTATATGTTATAATTTTCTTTCAAAGTAAAATTTATCATTGTGACGTCATTATTTATATAACAAATAATAAATTCTATAAAATTGGAACGTAATAAAAGATGAAATAAATGATAAAATACAAAACAGAAATATAGAGTATCTTAAAGAAATTTATTTGTTGTTTTTGTATTTAAAAATTATTCATATTCGGAATTTCAAGATAATATTTCCTCTGTCTTTAGCTGCAAACAAATACAAGGAACAAAGTAAGGTGTACTTACCAGTGACGGCAGCTGCCTCACTACCTTCTTCATTAACTTCAATAAAAGCTTTTTGTACAACTTTGCTGATCTTCACAGGTATGTTCGAAATCTCTGAAAACTCAGCGTTATCGCTGAACGGTTTAACAAGACCCAACTGCAAGTAAAATCGCGAATGAGATATAATAATTTTTGCATTTATTTTGCTTGATTATTGCTCAAATATTACGACGTACCTTCTTAGACAATGTGTCTGCAAGATCCAATTTGGATTCAGTTTTGAACTTGGGCAGGAATACTCGAACCTCGCGTTCGTATGTTTGGACAAGGCGAGTGCTGCATTCTGTGGTAACTTCCTCGAGTTTCTCGGTCAACGCAGCTAGACCGTCAATTTTATTGGGTAGAATGATCACCATGCTGACCTCTTTGTTCTGCGCGATAATAAAAATTAATTCCGTAAATTTGCGAAGGACCAAAGTAAAATACACATTTGTAATGGAAAGTAACAAAATATAGAACGTTTAATTAGACTCTTTTCAAAAATTTGAATAAAAGCAAAATTTGAAAAATTTGGGAAAGTAACATTACTGCGTATGGCAGCTCGATGCATTTAGCGTCGTATTCCGGCAATTCGGCGTATTTATAGTTGCCCTTTCTGTACATAGTAGGAACTTCCTTTACGTTGTCGGCGGCAATATGAAACGGACGGTTCGTGGTAGCCTTAGGATCAAATTCATGGGCCCACTTGCCTTTGAAGTACACTGCGTTTGCAAGTATCATTGCAGTACTATCATCCACATCGCCTATAATAAATAATAAAAATTAGCATTAGCATTCTTTAAAATTTGGTTCAGTAACTTTTGTAAAATTTGTGGAAATATATACAAATATATTATTTAATATCTAGCAAAGATAAATGTTTTGTTACTATGTTCTTCACAAGTTGCTTTACATTAAATTATTCTTTTAATTTTAAATGTAAAAAATAGAAAAATCGCATTTTCGATCGTCGTAGAATTGCACAATGAACGTGTATATATGAATATAAAACGTGGATCGTTATTTACTGGCACTAATGATGCTATCAATGCGATTGTTGGTTTTCTCCTTGCACCAGATATTGACAGTGTTTGCGGCTTCCTCCTTTTTAGAAAAGTCCACCGATTGTATGTCGGAACGATAATATGTTTCGAGATCCTGTTTGTACTCAGGTTTTACTGGGAAATCTTTGCCGATGAATATTTTGTTAGCAAGCTTCAAAGTAACATTCTCAACATTCTGCAAGAATAATATTTCATATTGAATTAGTACTGTCAATCAAATGTCAAAATATATCACAAGATATGACTAAAACTAATTCAGCAGATAATTTATAATGTGATTTAATAATTATATACGGAATATTTGTATTCTCTCCACACATTAACATCTACATATATTATATTATAAATAAGACTGCATATATACTCTGTCTTTGATAGCTCAGAAAATATTTACATTCTATAAATATTATTTCTACCTTTATATTATTTATTACCTTAATATTATTTTATCTACTCTCTAAGTATATTATTTTTATCAAGGTCTAAAAATTTAGATATAGCTTATTGTGCAAATAATAGCTTATTATATGTTTCACAACATATTGCAATTTGATAATTACATTCAATTTATCGATGAGATTCTGATAACCTTCTAGAGTCTGCGCTTTCGTAGCTGGAAGCTTGAGAACATCGACAAATTGTGCCTTGGTACTTCCGACAGCGCCGTCAGCAGCCATGCTCAGAGCGATGTTAGCGCTCAGAGGAGAGCATATCAAATTGTTTGATTGCTCTTTTGCAACGGTCTAAAAAAGAAGAACAAACGAACTGTACGAAAGATTCATTCATTACAAATATTAAAATAATCAAATTGATTTGAGAATTAGATATTTCTTTTGATTATTTTATTGCATCAAGATACTGATATGATACTATTTAGTACAATATGTATATTAAGATTAGTCATATAGCCAAAACTATTTTCTTACAATAGTTGATATAACCACATAATATGAAATTAAATAATACGCGAACAACTTGTATACACAATATCTCAGAGTCTTTAACTTTAAAAGTTTATTTAAATTCAATTAACATACCTTAACGAAGTTTGTGGAAAATAAATGAGCGCCTTGAGAAACAGCCTGAATGGCCAAATTATTTCCAGTTGGTGTGGCCATGGTTGATACAAACAAGCAAAATGCCAAAAAACTTCTTTTTACTGTAAAAGAAAAAAAAGATTTAATAGTAAATTTATCGCGAAACTCAGTACAGCCGTCAATGATAGTTGACATGTGTCAATAAGAAAAAGAAAAATTACAAAATAATTATCTCCTTACTAAATTAATAATTTTAATATTAATAATAATTAATATTTAATATTAATTATTTAATATTAATAATAATTAATTTTAATATTAATAAATAACATAAAGTTTTTTAAATACTTTCACATTTATACGATTGTTTAAAAAAAAGATGTCTCTCTACTAATCCAATATTTTAATGTGGCGAAATATCGTGTTATTAAAATATAGTGTCACAAATATCATCGCTTTGAACATTGTAGGATATTGTCGAAAATTGTATACTCGCATTCGAAAGTCGCATACAAATCAAAATAAAGTATCGGATATGTCGTCCAAGGTGAACACGAAACTATCACATCGTTACGACCTTACATTCACATATTTAAAAATTATACACTTACATAATATACGGGTCTTTCAAGAAGCGATATGAACATTAAAACGAAGGCCAGTAACGGTGTTACGTATATTTTAAGCAAGTAACAAAGTAAAGTAAGTTTTATGAACTAAAGTTTATTGACAGATAAATTTACTCGAGAACTAGCAAACATAAAAATTGAATCTTCAACAAATTGTAGTTAGACACAAGGCATTGTAAAATAATACAAATATTTAAAATTAATTTGGATGTTGAAAAAAAATCTCTATAATATTCATTTATTACCTTTTGTTTGCGTTCATTAAAAAATTTAATAAAGTTGATTATTCAGTTAAATATTTTACATATCCTTTTAATTATAAATATATTTTCATATTGATTTTGTTACTTTTAGTTACCTTTTTTTTTTGATCAGCTAATTGTCATGAATCACATGTGCATGTCGTAAGAGATGATGATTAGTAATCATTCGTATTTACGACTATTACGTAACGGAGTTTTCAAGAATAACAATATAATCATATCATAATTTTTTACACATCGGATATTATTAAACATTTTAATGCAATATCGGTTTACCGGCGTTCTTATACATTACACATGCATTAAATATCAATTTGTTTTTCGCACATTCGATTTCAATAAGTAGAGAATTACATTAATACGTATATAATTGTAGATAGATAAACGGTTATTTTGATGCTATTTAATTTAATAAAAAAGATAAATAAAATTGATTTTTTTTCTTTAGAATTAACGAAGTAAAAGTAAAATTAAAATTTTGCAAAGAAAATATATAACTAAGTGATGAGTAATTACATAAATAACAGCTGCTTCACGAATATATGTCAATTTCAAGGTGAATGATTCAAACCAAACATCACTTTTCATCGCCTTCCATAATTGCACGACATAAACCTGTTTTCGACAAACCGTATGCTCTCTAAGCATAAAGACGTCATTTTCTTTTTCTATTTAAATGGTCGACATTTCATTTAAATTCCAACGCGGAATAATTGCCACTATACAAGCCGCTAGGTAAATCGATTACGCCCCGAGTTTCTCAGAAAGCGAGGAATGTAACAAACAAGGATACGAGTGATAACGAAAAATATAGCGATAAAATGAAAAATATTATATCAGCAGATAAACGCGACCTCCGTCTATCTTGCCCTCGAGGGGGCAAAAGTTTGACAATTATGTAAGTGGCGATAAAGTAACTGGTGAGGTGTCAGCATGTGGCTTACTTATGCGAGGAAAATCACCGTCTTTTCTTTCAAATATTTGTCTTAATCTTCTTTAAATTTTATTTTTCTTGAGGATTAATTTTTTTAATGCTTGAATTATAACTTCCTGTCAAGCAAAGTTGAAACGTGATACGGGTGTACATCTTTTATATTGAATCATGTTTACATTGAATTTTTTAAGTTAATTAAATATTATAACATTTTGTCATTTGGTTTTTAAAGCTTAAGTCAATTAGTTTTTTCAGTTGTTTTTAATTTAGTAATTGACTAGACACAGAGAGAACAGCCATCCGTTGGCCTTCAGTGTTTGTCATTGAAGGGAGGATGATGAACCTGGGACATTCTATACATATAATTACATTGTGTAACAAGAATCGATCAGGAAAAGAATATAAAGTACAGAATATGAAGTATTACTTGCGTGCTGTTATATGTGTCATGCACAAAGAATATATCATATAATATATTGTCTATTTAATAGTATCTATCGAAATCTCTGGTTATTGAAAAATTTTGTGCTTGCAACAACAAAGCGCTAAAAAAATCGCATTATTGCTCTATATATTTCTATATATGTATAACTCTATATACATAAAAATTTTAAAAAATTAAAGAAAATACTGATTTTTTAAATAAAATAAGTTTCTAACAAAAGATATATTTTTAGAATTTTATTTTTATAACTATACCGTACGATCATTTTCTTTGCCAGTAGAAATTAAAACTCAAATGAAAAGAGACTAGTTGATTAAAAAATCACATGTATTGCCTTTCCTTCCAATGTTAAACAAATTGTTTCTTATACAGTGCAGCTTTGCAAGATTCTTTTGTTTAACCGTAAGTAAAGTCTCTAGATATATCCGATATATATAGATAGATATCGCTAGCACATATATATATAATATAATAGTCTTCTAAGCAAAGAAGTTGCCAAAAATCTTAATGCTTTTAGGGCAAGTAAAGGGGGAAAAAACGTAAGTACTATCCATCTTCTTGCAAACTATCCAGAATCGACTGCACAAGATTCCGTCGCGGATAGCTCTACACTCTCCCGCCTCATTTACAACCTTAGTTGCCACCCTCTCCCCAATATTGCATTTAACGATAAAGCAGAAATAATAAACAAGACCGCGGGACCATTAAACTGATGATATTTCTTGATGTCTCGTTGGGGAAAACCCATTAAGATTACTAATGTAACAGTCGCATTATGTGCATACAACTAATCATGTATGGCAACTAGATATATGCAACGGATAGACGGACAAAAATAGGCAGACAACAATCTTGTTTAGTACAATGGTTTTCTTTCCTAGCAGTAATCACTACCACATTAAAAAAATGAGAAGAAAATTCGCTTCAAGAGAAATGAATATTTCTAATAGAAATATCTACTGGCGGAATAATCAAAATTTAATTGATCCACACACACACACACACACACACACACACTCGACGTATCGTTATAAACTCTCTATATGAAATATAATTATAATTTTCAACAGAAATTTTCGAAATTACAAGTTTCTACTTCGTTTAAACTGTATATTTTTTTTCTCCATGTCGATGACTTTATTTTATGATTGTATAAGATTTTATAGAATTTTTAAAAGCACTTTTAATTATTTTCTTTTGTAACTTTTGCATTTTATTTTATTTTATGTTAAAAACACAAAATTACTTTAAACTAAAATTAACGACAAATTGCATAATTATGCGTGTGTTCGTGTATTATGGAATTATGGAGA
>CABEGB010000656.1:0-61594 GCA_901521435.1 Crematogaster levior
CTTAGAAAACAAGTAGAGGGACCATTTAAATCAGTGGCTTGTATGGAATTTAATAATACCTGGTTATTTATGAAAGCTTTGTTTGGAGAAATTTTAATTAGCCTTCTTGTTCTGAATATCAATAAAACAGTACCAAATGTTTTGTGTTCTGAAAAATATTCATCAGAGATGACAGCTTCAAGTGAATTACAAATATTGTTTTCTTAGTAAATTCTGCCATTGCAGAAAAATGAACACAAAAGCTACGTGGTACGAACATTTCCTTTGCCTCTGCAAGAAACATTAGATGCAGTATATATCAGGAAGATCCTATAAATTTGGATATGAGTTGCACATCCTCATTCAGTATACCCAAAAATCAAAATTGTTTGGAAAATTTAGTGAATACTAAAATTCTGTAAGAGCTTTACAATGGTTGAAAAGGTAATAATCTCACTATTCAGAAATTGTCACCAGCGTCGTCGATGATTTATTAATGATAATTTGCAAAAGCAAAATAATCAGATCATCGATGAAAGAAAGCGATGACGATAATAATGAAATAGATGAGGTGATTGGACACTGTACAGTACAATAAAGATGATAATAATAATCAAACAGAGTGTGTTTCGAAACGAAAACTTTCTTGACGCAAATCATCAAAGATTCAGATATAATAGTCAGTATACCATCCAATGCACGAAAAGGATCGATAACGAAGATGCATTAAAACTTTATCAAATGAAAATCGAAGATGTTCCACTGGATAATCTTGTTATAAATATTTGTCTTGTGTTTTTTGATTTATATCCCGAAGGTGTCAATGGACAAGGAAAGATAGAAATGTTGCATTGCCGGATTATTTATTCATCAGAACGCGATTGATGTCGAAATACAATAGATTCCAGATTGAATCTGCGGTATCTGTTCTTCCTTCTCAATGATGCTAACTACCGACAATTTGAAAAACGGCATCTATTATACGATGATGGTTGCTAACGAGAGATACCACACTGCTGGTAGATACTTGAAGGAATTGAAAGACGAACAATTTGGTCAAATTTAACAAGTATTTTTCGCAGGTAGAAATACCGGATCAGTTTGAAACAACCGTCCCAATAACAAAATACATGACTCTGCATTACGGTCAACGACGTGGTTTTGACTTTGAGTCCTAGTGAATGGAAATGGTCCCGATTTGGGTGAATATTTACGAGACAGATCCCGATAAAGAAGTTGTATCAGTGAACTAATCATACGATCCTGTAAGCACGTCTAGATTCATGTACACTTAAGAATTCAAAGCCATGATTGATTTTATTTGTTCGAGAGAAATAGCCTATAGGAGAGGTTAATCACTACTTCTGGCGATCAAACTAGAGGTATCCAGCACATGCACTGCAATGATCGGATAAAAGATACCCTGTGCTAGGAAAAACCGCTGATGAAGAAGTACATGTCTTATCTGAAATATTGTTACGTGAAATTCCAGGATGAAAACGTTCTCGCCAACGTTGTACGAAACGGCTATAAGTGATCGAATCATAAACATATCCTGTACTGTATGCGTGCCAAAAAAAAAAAAACAACAAAACGAATATTTACAAAAAAGTGCGTCGGTTTGATTTTCCCTACAGTTACTAAAATTCCTGTTTCGCAGAGACGTCGTCACTTCCTGGATAGTGGGTGAAAATTTACGCAGTAAGAGATTGTACTGATCTTCCTGCAAAAATGGAAGATCGACAATGATTATAACCCGGCTAATAAACTGGTCGGGAAGGAAATACGCTACACCATTGAAAACCTGTTTTTAAACCCATTTAATGAAAAATACACGATAAAGTCAGAAAAATGCAATATAGATTTTGTAAATGATAGATTCCAATAAAGCCCTCGGCATCGAACTGTGGAATTTTTGTGCGTTCATTGAATAACAGAGAATGCGGCATTTAGAAGTTGCGGATACGTTATTATGAAACAACGGATTGACCCTGTGTTAATGAGGTGAGAAATAGAAAAGCCAAAAAAAAACGTTGATGAGATTTTTTGACGAATATCCATTGTCCGTCGCTCATCGATGATAATATCCAAACATTCCTAAGGAATTAGAATCATTAAAATTGTATGATTTCGCATAGATTCTGGGAAATTACGAAACGGACAAAAAAAGTGAGGGGAAGTCGAATATTACGAACTGTATCGGGTTTATTTGCAAAAACGAAAAAAGTTATTATTTAATTAACCATTATCATCGATTTAATGTAAAAACTGAACCTGAAAAGTACTTCTACTACTTCTTCTGTTCAAACCATGGAGAGATTTGAGTGAACTCAGAGGTACATGGAGATTTTATAATGGATGCCTTTAAAATTCAGAGTCTGCTTTAACGAAGGCAAAATGAAATATCATGAAAGGCTTGAAGAAAATAAAAAAGCTTTTAAAAAACGTTGTTGAATTAATAGAGAAGTGAAACGATCTGAAAAAAATAGACGTAGATAAATCTGATGATGATGAACTGGATTGCCATCCGAGAAGCTGACGGCGCGATGAAAGATTTTAAAGATTTTCCAAGATTGATATTGATTAACTTACCGCAAATGAGTCGCGATTGAACGAAGACTAGAAAAAGAGTTTCTTGAGCAGGGTATGTCAAGTTTTACAAAATAAAATCGATTCTGCGAGATTGTACGTAAGTGAGGTGGTATAGGGAAAAGTTTTCTTTATTGAAACGATCAAACACTGGATCAGAATAAATTTGAAAAAAAGCGATCGCGATATCTGCTCCTACGGGTATCGCAGCATTCAATATCGATGGCTTGACAATCTATAGAATGTTTCAGCTGCCCGTCACCATGAATTTACGCCAAAGTACGTGAACTTGTTGTGACACGGTCTTGAAATTCTTTAGAGACAAATTGAAGAATGTTGAATTATTTTTAATGATGAAGTATCCATGATTTCAAACGTGACACTTATGTTTATCAATCTACGATTATGTGAAATCTTTTGATACGACAGATACGGATGATGGTTTTTGGCAGAAAACACATTCTCTTGTTTGGAGACTTGTTGCAGCTTCCTCCTGTAAAGGACAACCTCTGTTCGTTAAAATGTCCGACTAGAGGTTCAAAAGTATTTAGGCAACCGCGGTGGACCTGACTTGTGTGGAGATTGTTCATTACGAACTCTTTGATCAATATGCGACAAAGATGATGATACATATCGCGATATATCAGAATGAATAGGTCTGTTAACGGATTCTGACATCACCATTCTTGAATCGAGAAAAATAAAATTTAAAAGAAGGTAGTTGCGACGAAAGATTGAATGAACTTTGCATTTATATGAATCCATACTGATTGATACGCTGATAGTTTATTACCCATTACGTTATTTGTGCGTTTTGAACACGGCAAATGCTTCGATAGAGTCGACGGCGATGAAATTCTACTGATAGCGGAAGATGATGTCGATCGTGCCCAGCAATGAAAAAAAAGTGCAAAAAAAAACATTGGAAGAGAAAGCAATGATCCCAAAGTTTCAGAAACAGCTGGCATTGAAAAGAGTAATAAAGGACAAAATTGGCGTTAAAGTGATGATTCGACGAAACATTGACGTAACTGTGGACTTGTCACCGGGAACGATAGGGCAAAATATTGGTGGTTGATCGTGCTGGTGATGGAAAATCAGAAGTTGATTCCATCAAATTGGTTACTGACAAATAAAAAAAAAGAATTTACAATAACAAAAGCAGATACTAAATCTGAGTGTATTTCCAAAAAAATAGTTGTACATCGGAAACAATTCCATTGTCCCTCAGCTGCGAAAAAACCATACACAAGGAGCCAAGGACCACGTAAGAATGCAAATGATGGACCTGGAACGACGTGCAGATGAAGCCTACGCAGGTCTGTCGAAGAGTGAGTACGCTGGAGGGTTTACATTTGAAACTTCAATCCAGCATCGGTTGCAGCCACTCATTTTCATTGCAGGATTCATAATCGACTGAGATCTTGTTCAACAGCTACCACAAATTGGTTCGATTCGTCTGAGAAAAAAGACTGTAAAAGTTCACGATGGGTTACATACCTAATTATGGATAATGTGCAGAATTATAGTCAGTGAGGAACCAGAAAGTGTAGTTATGTGTGGGAAAATATACGGCCTTCCGTAATGATAGATATAAAGTTTCTCGTGTTACGCAATGTATTCAGAGTGTGCGATTCTACTGGGTATCAGTCAAAATACCGCAATAAATCGAACACATTGACCGGACCGGTTGCTATCTGCGCGTATGCCGAACGTAAAATTGCAACGTACAAGCGGTTAGAAGATCTGTCGGAGAACGCTTCAAAGAACGAATTACAACGAAGATTTTTTCCGAACTTTTCACGGCTCTAATGTCGACCTATTCATTCTGAAATAAATGATGTATTGAACTCGAATTGCAGCATCGCAATATGCGTCGAATGCCAAAATGTAATTACACGGTAATCTACGCCGGAAAAGAGCTGTTTGCCAATATTACCCATAAGTCGATTAAAAGAAAAAAAAGGTGTCACAAACTTTGATTGATTCGGAATTTTCGAATGGGAAACGATAAACGGCAATTGTAACGAAAGGGTACCGTTCCTGAGAAAGAAAACCGCAATTGAATGACTTATCCATCTTAGTAATACAGCCATTTCTATACACTTTTTGTGAACGGTGTCTGCAAAAAAATTATCAACAATAACATCAACGCCGCACCAACGAGTAATATTACGATTAATAAAAAAAAGTACAAGGTAATAAGCGCCATATTTCACGAAGGCGAAGTCGACCTAGGAAACAAGTACGTGCATGTTGAGAGCAGACAAGAAATCGAATGGCATTGCTCTAATAACATGATAGTTATCAAGAAAAACGGCTCTAAAGGAGCACAACGAGGGCGTACATATAGCCGTGATAGAGCAGAATAACTCTACGATTAATGACACTCCCTTGAACCAACGGAATTCAGAATGCGACTCCATGTTTTCACGTGAATGCCAACACGAAAACTACTGAAATTGATCATTCGAAATCGATAAATTTTATTTTAACCGAACATTATAACAATTAATCGCGCCTGTTTCGGTGCCGCACGAAGGTTACCGCAAGCACTGAAATAAAAATATCGGTCGTTCTGGCGCTGTATTAAGGCCAAGCCGTAAGCGCCGCATTAAATCGAGCGCAATGTTTCCAGCTTGTCCCAGATTCATCAAAAAAAAAATATTTTTTGGATCTATCACGTGTCCAAACAAAATGCGATAGCTGCGGGCTGCTGAAATCGGGCTTGCAGGCGCCCACTTAAAACCCGAGCGCCCGCTTATAAAAAAATATCCCAAAGAGGATCAATCTGTTTATTAGTTTATATTTAAAAAATTTTATACCAGATGTAGTTTGGCAATAAAGACGTAATGATCGTGCTAAAACGGAGAGAATGAAATATATGGTTGCGTTCTCTACGAGAATGGGCGATGGAGGGGCCCCATTCTTTACTTTTCAATATTATTATGGGACTTATAATGAATGTAAACGGCACTTATAATGAATGTAAGGGTACGTTCTGAAAATAACCGTAATCGAATCACTTTTGTGAATGGCGTTTCTAATAAAATTATCAACAATTGACAGACGAAAGTAATATCACGATTGATAAAAAAAATTGATAAAAAAAGGTACAGAGTAAAGAAACGAATGATATTTCTGAGCCTTTGCTATTTAAAATCGTAGTCCGTACTATACGTGATTAGAGAGCGGACAAAATTTTGGAATGGTATTGTCACTATCAATGATATGGACGCCGTAGCTAAAGAAAAAATGGCCGCCAAAGGATTGAGCGCAACAAAGTTCAGCTTGTTCCAGACAAGTTGAAAAAAAATATTTCGATCAATTAATGTTCAAACACTTTCTTAGAATATGTAACAGAATTCTTTTACAGCATGTTTACATGAACCTTAATAAAATATTTTGCGAAATTGATTATTTTGGTCATTAAAAAAAAATTTTCAAATCCGAACAGATGTAATTAACGCACTGCTCTGTACGAAGGCCGCCGTAAGCGCCGAACGAAAATATCGGTCACTCTGGAAGCGATGAGGCCCGGCCCATACGCAATATTAAAACATTAAGTGCAATAAAAGTTTCGCACAAAACATTAAATAAAAAAATTAAAGAATATACGTGTCCAAACAAAATGCGATAACTGCAATAGCATTGAAATTTTGGGCTCTGCTTTACCACCGCCTTAATTAACTCTAAAGTAGATATCCTGCTTATAAAAGATATCCCAGAGACGATTAAGAATATTGAATTTCACAATATTTAAAATAATTTTCAATACCAGATCATAGTTTGACACTGCAATGCAATGATCGTGTTAAAATGAGAGAAAAATACGATATATGTTATGCGCCAAGATGCCAGTTCACAAGAATTAAGATAAAGTAGCCCATTCAAATAAATTTCAAAATAAATAAATAATAAATGCCGCAGCTGAAATAAATATGCAACGACAATACAAAAATTTATTACAGAAATATAATAAATGAAACACCATTAAAGTAACCGAATAAAACGCCCATAAGATGCCAGTTCAATAAAAAAAGCATTATCTAACTATAAATTAATAAAATAACGCTTAGATAAATACAATAAGGATGACGAAAAAAGTGTGGATATTCCCGAATAAATTCAAAAAAGTTGCATTCTAGAAGAGAATGTTTCCAGATTAAAATTAGGAAAAGCGCATAGAAGGATTTATTTACCGGGCACAAAATATTGCGGCGTCATTGAAGTTTGATCAAGATCACATCGATATTTTTAGGTTGGAACACCCATTTTTTTTCATTTTGTTATCACTGAGCTGGTGTTAAGAGTTTCCTCAAAACACTATAATTGAATAAATAATTAAAATGAAAATATTCAGAAAATGGTTAGATCTTATCTCAACTTTTTTATGCAATAAAATAAGACAAAAATATTGGATTGCAAAGAATATGCTATTTAAAAAAAATACGCACTGCAAGCTGTATTGAAACATAACATTTTTTAAACTCAAAATTGTGTTTTTTTTTTTGCACTAATTGATTCATATATTGTCTAAAAGTAGGTGATATTCAAAAATCGAATGAAAAGGTCGGTTTTCATGTTAAAAAATAGACGCTCAAAAATGACCAACGAACCTTGCACCATTAAAACGATTAGGTAATAATATAACCATGAAAACCGATTATATGCAAGGCGCCAGAGATAATGAACATACATAAATTATATACATTCAAATTACTTAAAAAATAAATAAAATAATAAATTTAATAATATATTACCACGAAAAATCAAATTGTGATAAATTTTGTATCAAGCAAATCTCAAAAATTGATATTTATTACTTAACTTGTATATATGGGAATAATTAAACTGATTTTATAGTTGTATGTCATGTCAGATAATCTTCATTAGTAATTATTCTTATGGATACTGAGAAACGTATCGAAGTTTTTTTTTGTTATACGCCATGTTCTTTTCCGAGTAACCATTAACTTTTGCCATGTAGCTCTTCATTACTTGACATGAGAACAAACTGCCAATGAATGGGCTTCATTTTGCTCTAATATTTACCTGTTTCCAATTAATACAACACTTTTTGATCAATAAAAGGCCATGCTGAAAATATGCATAACAAACAAAACGAAATTGATACGATTTTGAGGGAAATTTTTTTTTAAAAAAGTTTGAGATTTTTCATTAAATGATTTTTTTGAGGATTTCACCTACATTTTATTCCATCCAGAAATTTTTTGAGAGTTCAATGGCCATGTGCAAAAAAAAACACACAAATTAGTTTTAAAAAAAATATTATGTTATTTCCAATATGCACTGTAAATTTTTTTTTTAAATAAAGCTATATATCTTTTGCACCAGTTTTAAATCTTATTTTGTGCATAAAATTAGGATAAGATCTACCAAAAAACTGAACATTTTACGAAATAACACCTATGTATGTTTGTTTTGAAGTCTGAAGCCTTGAACCAGCCATTAGATCTTCTAAAATAAAAAATAGAGTGTTCCATTTAAAAATATTAATGTAATAGATCATTGATCTAACTTTAGGACTTGAAAGATCTACTACAGTAAAACGGATGAGAACAGTGAATAAACTCTTTAGATAAACCCTTTCTCTAAACCCTTTCAACCTTTTGCAAAACTATTTTCTAAAATACAACTTTTATTAAATATTATAATATTTATCTTTGTCCCATCCTGTGTATGGATAATAGTGTCTTCATGTGACATTTTAATATAGATGTGTCTCCTTTATTGTATATTACCGCCACTTGTTTTTAATCGTATATGTAATTATTAGATAAATTGTAATAAATATGCAATACGTTACTTTTTTATTTAATATATTATTAAATGCAACAGGATGAATTTTGTAAAAATTCAAATCTTGAGAAATCTTAAGAGGTTCCATCTTTCATTCTTTTGAGCACGCAAACTTTTTTATATATTTTATGAATTCGTCTGCAAAAATTTGCAAAGTTTTAAAAAGGTTATGTACGGTGCAATATGCATCTGGTATTATTTTTAAGGATAGCTTAATAATAATAAATTGTCTGATATCTTTTTTTATAAGCAGAAAAGTATCCAAATTTTTTTAATTAGGCGCCTAAAGCAAAGAATGGATTTCTCCCATTGCACTATCGCTCGTGAGTTTGACACCATATAGATCCAAAAATAATTTTCATTATATGTCTGGTGCAACCAGGACAAGTTAAGAATTTTAATTGCACTTAACTGTTAAACGAATTGATCGCTTATATTTTATATAAGCAGAGCCAGAGCAGCAATATTTTTTTTTCGGCGCTTACGGCAGCCTAAAGCAAGCGATTAATTGTTATAATGTTCCGGATTTGAAAATAAAATTTAATGACCAAAATAATCAATTTCAATAGTTTTTTAATTGATGTAAAACATGCTAGAACTTTATTGGTTACATTTTAAGAAAGTGCTTACACACTGAAAAATTATTTTCAACTTGCGATTAATTGTTCCAAGAACAATATATACGCCCTTGAAAAATAAAATTTATTTTTTCTTGATAATCAATAAATAGAGCAATGTCCATTTTTGTCCGCTCTCAAAATATGTTAATGTATAGTGATTATCTGTTTCTTTGCCTCCCGTGAAAATATAGCGTTTATTACCTTTTTTTATCAATAATAGTGATATTACTCGTCGATACAGCATTGATCCAATTGTTGATAATTTTATTAGAAAAACGCCATTCACAAAAGTCGATTACTAAGATTATTCGATCTGATTTATTCTATTTTTTCAGAACGTACCCTTACATCTATAAGCTGCATCACAGTTCCCAGCAATAATATTGAAAATAAAGAATGGGGCCTCCACGCCATTCTCGTGAGAATGCAAAACTATATACTCTATTCGTCTGATTTTAAATACGATCATTACGTCTTGTGCAAACTACATCTGGTATAAAATATTTTAAATATATAACTAAAACGAATTGATTATCTTTGGACATTTCTTTTTATAAGCAGAGCACTCCAAATTTTTTTAAGTGTGGGCGCCTAAAGCAAGTTCACAAGGATTTCAGTTACGGTATTATCGTATTTTGTGGTTTGGACACGTAATAGATCCAAAAAATAATTTTTTTAATTGGACGTCTAAGACATAGAACTTTTTATTGCACTCATAATGTTTTAATGCGGCGCTGGCAGCCTTAATACAGCGCCAGAGTACGCCATTTTATTTCAGTGCTTACGGTAACCTTCTGCACAGCGTCAGAGCACGCGATTAATTGTTATAATGTTCCGGACAAAAAAAATAAAATTTAATGATCAAAATGATCAATTTCAGTAGTTTCAAAAAGAACATGAAAACATGCTGTAAAGTAAAATTGATTAAGAATTTTCTAAGAAAGTACATAAATGATATGTTATTCTTTTTTCAAAATAAAAGTCGTTTATTGAATTTTTAATTACTCGAAAAAGAACATGGCGGCCTGCTCAAAAAAAACTTCGATGCGTTTCTCAACATCCACTTAAGAATAATAATACTTACATTCGATTCATCTGACACAACTTGTCTCTGACTATTCAATAAGTTAGTAGTACTGTTAAATATCAATCACATATGTCACCCCCAGAGAGAGAGAGAGAAAGAGATAATGCAAATATTTAAATTAATCATTATCAAAAACACTGTTAAATTTTATATATGCACTTAAGAAGCATGTCACTTACTTTTCAGAGTCAAATTGTGGTAAATTTTTTATCTATATTTTAACGATATTTATTTCGCACTTGTATCTTGAATAATTAATATCTGATTTTTATAGTTGTATGTTACGTCAGATAATCACTAATCTTTTAAGCGTGTAGCTTCTTTGTACTTGACATGAGAACTTTTTACTTTGAATTTTGGGTTTATTTAATATTTACCTGTTTCAAACAATACAACACTTTTGATCAATAAATTACTCGCTGAAAATTTGGCATAACAAATTCAAAATCGGAAATTGATACGAAAATCTGAAATTTTACTACAGAAAGGTTGGAGATTTTAAATCTAAACCATTTTTCGTAACTTTTTCATTTTAATTATTCCATCCATTGAAAGTTTTTGAGAGCAGGCCGCCATGTTCTTTTTCCGAGTAATTAACAAATTAGTACTCTGGAATTACAAGCAACTATTTTTCATTGTCCAGGTTTGTATAATTTTCAAATCAAACTTCAATAAACGACTTTTATATTTTGTGCACTAAGAATAACATATCACTTATGTACTTTCACTTAGAGTCAAATTTAATCAATTTTTACTTATATACACCTTATGTATGTATGTTCATTTTGAATTTGCACCTTGAATAACATATCAGTTATTTATCGTGGTAATATGTTATTAAATTTATTATATTATTTATTTTATTAATTTATTTAGATAATATACACTTTATGTATGTTCACTTTGAACTGGCATAATATATCAGTATAATATATCAGTTACTTTTCATGGTAATATATTATTAAATAATCATTTAAATTTGTAAAATTCAAATTCTTATATTATATTATAATTATACAGAATATTATAATTATAATTATGCAGAATATTATATATTATAATTATAATCTGCAAGCTCTAAAACATATTATAGAGACGTTATATTAAATAAAAATACATCTTTGTGTTTGTAACACTCGATTTTAAATCGGTTATCCCGCTCACCCAATGTTGCGCTCTAGAGCGCATAGCGCGCAGTAGTTACCGACCTGTCAGGGTCAGCCAGGTTTTAGACGCGTTCAAACAAATGACCATTTAAAGCGATTTTTTTTTTATTTAATTATTTTCTATTTTTTATCTTAAAGTGCAAGGTATAAGCATTATTTTAAGCCATTATTGAACCCTTTATCTAGTCTCTGTCCAAAGATATGCCTCCTGAAATATTGCCAAAAACGAGGCTTTTTGCAACTTTGACGCCATATTTCTTGGAAACCAGAGCCAATCAAAAATTTTCATTATCGGATTCGGATTCAGCGACCCAAAATTGACAAAGATTAGCTACTTTCATCTCCCGAAGTTTTTTATGACCGAATTTTGTCGACCAAGTGTAATTGATTCATATAGGTGCAAAGTTCTTTCGTCGCAACTACCTTCTTTGAAATTTATTTTTCTCGATTCAAGAACACTGATGTCAGAATCCGTTAGCAGACCTATTCGTATTCTAGAAAGTGTATCGCGATATGTGTCGTCGCATCTTTGTCGCATATTGATCAAGAGTTCGTCATAATCGAACAGTCTCCACAAGTCAGGTCCACCCATGGTACCTAAATACTTCTGAACCTCTGATCGAGACATTTTAACGAACGGAGGTTGTCCTTTTACAGGAGGAAACTGCAACAAGTCTCTAAACAAGAGAATGTGTTTTCTGCCAAAGAAACCATCATCCGTATCTGTCGTATCAAAGATTTCACATAATCGTAGATTGATAAACATAAGTGTCACGTTCGAAATCATGGATACTTCATCGATTATAAATAGTTCGACATTCTTCAATTTGTCTCTTAAAATTTTCAAGACCATGTCTGACAAGTTCACGTACTTTGGCGTAGATTCATGAGTGACGGGCAACTAAAACATTCTATGAATTGTCAAGCCATCGATATTGAATGCTGCGATACCCGTGGGAGCAGATATCGCAGTCGCTTTTTTCAAATTTATTCTGATCCAATGTTTGATCGTTTCAATAAGAAAACTTTTCCCTGTACCACCCTCGCCACTTACATACAATCGCAGAATCTGATTTTTTTATTTTGTAAAACTTGACATACCCTGTCGAAGACTCTTTTCTGGTCTTCGTTCAATCGCGACATCATTTGCGGTAAGTTAATCGGCACGTCAATCTTACCAAAATCTTCCAAATCTTTCATCGCGCCGTCAGCTTCTATCGGATAACAATCCAGTTCATCGTCATCGAATTTGTCTACGTCTACTGTTTTCAGATCATTCTCGCGCTTCTCCATTAATTCAGCAACGTTTTCAAAAGCTTTTTGTATTTCTTCGAGCCTTTCATGATATTTCATTGCCTTCGTTAAAGCAGACTCTGAATTCTTAAAGGCATCCGTGTAAGTCTCCCATGTACCTTTGAGTTCACTCAAATTTCTCCATGGTTTGAACAGAAGAAGTAGCGAGTAGAAATACTTTTCGGGTTCAGTTTTTAAATTAAATCGATAATGGTTAATTAAATAACACTTTTTTCGCTTCTTTACAAATAAACCCGATACCAGTTCGTAATATTCGACTTCCTCCCTTTTTGGCATCTGTTTCGTAATTTTCCAGAATCTAGCAAAATCATACAAATTTAATGATTCTAATTCCTTAGGTCTGTTTGGATAGTAGTCATCGATGAACGACGGACAATAGATATTCGTAGAATTTTCATTGAGAGCTTCAATTTCCTTGAACGTTTTAACTTTTCTGTTTCTCACCTCATTAACATCAATCCATTTGACAAGTGTATCACTATCCGTATCATACAAGGGATTCCCTAATAATGTATCCGCAGCTTCTAATGCACCGCATTCTCTGTTATTCAATGAACGCATTGCAAAATTCCACAGTTTCGATGCCAAGGGCTTATTGGAATCTATCATTGCAAAGCCTATATTGCATTTTTCCGACTTTGTCGTGTATTTTGTTAAATATGAGTTTAAAAACTCTGAATTTTCTCCAATAAATTGTATGTCCATATTTCCCTCCCAAGCCAATTTGATAGCCGGATTATAATCATTGATAAACCTTTCCGACTTTTTGCGAGGAAGATCGTACAATCTGCTCTTACTGCGTAAATTTTTTCTACCCACTATCGAAGTAACGATGTCTCTTAAAACGAAATTTTCAGTAACTGGCCGAGGAAAATCGAACCGACACTTTTTGTAAATATTCGTTTTGGTTTTTTTTGTACGCATGCAATACGAGTTATGTTTATGATTCTGATCACTTATAACCGTTTCGTACAACGTTGGCGAAATATTTTCATCTGGAATTTCATACGTAACGTATTTTCGAATGAACGTAACTACTTCTTCATCCGGCGATTTTCCTAGCACAGGAGCATCTTTTATCCAAATCATGCAATGCATGTGCTGGATACCTCTAGTTTGATATTCTAGTCGCCAGAAGTAGTGAATAACCTCTCCTATTGGGTTATCGGTTGAACAAATAAAATCAATCATGGCTTTGAATTTTATGCACATGAATCTAGACGTGCTTACAGGATCGTACGCGATTAGTTCACTGATGCACAACTTCTTTTTATCGGGATTCATGTCTCGTAAATATTCACCCAAATCGAACCATTTCCATTCACTAGGACTCAAAGTAAAAAACCACGTCGCCGGGCCATAATGCATGCATTTTACATTATTGGACGGTTGTCGCCAAAACTGATCCGTATTTCTCAATTTTGCGAAAATACTCGTTAAATTCGATTCCAATTGTTCGTCTTTCATTTCCTTCAAGTATCTACCAGCAGTGTATCTCTCTCGTGGGTTAGCAACCATCATCGTATAATAGATACCGTTTTTCAATTGTCGACAGTTAGCATCATTGAGAAGGAAGAACAGATACTGCAGATTCAATCTGAATCTACTGTGTTTCGACATCAATCGCGTTCTAATGAATAAATAATCCGGTAATGCAACATTTCTATCTTCTCGTTGTCCATTGACACCTTCGGGATATAAATCGGGAAAACACATAACGTCCAAATATTTATAACGATTATCCACTGGAACATCTTCGATTTTCAACATTTTATAAAGTTTGAATGCAGATTCGTTATCGATCTTTTTCGCGTGCATTGGATATATTGTATACTGATCATTAATATCCGAATCTTTGGTGATTTGCGTCAAGAAAGCCTTACGTTTCGAAACTGTTTGATTATTATTATCATCTTTATTGTACTGTACAGTGTCCTCAATCACCTCGTCTATTTCATTATTGTTGTCATCGCTTTCATCATCGAATACGATCTGATATTCTGTTTCTTGCAACTTATTATTTAATAAATCATCAGACGACGCTGGAAGACAAATCTCCGAATAGTGGGGATTATTGTCTTTCAACCATTGTAAAGCCTTATACACTTTATTAATATCCACTAAATTTTCCCAAACAACTTTTGACTTTTTGGGTATACCTCGAACGAGGATGTGCAACTCGTGATTCAAATTTATAGGATCTTCCGGAGGACATATCTTATCTAATGTTTCTTGTAAAGGCAGAGGCAAATGAAATGTTCTACCATGTACTTTGCGGATCATTTTTCTGTACGGCATATGTTTGTTCGAAACAGCGCCCATCATTTGCACTACTTGGAAGCTGCTCATTCTCTTGATTAACATTTTTTCGTAATCATTGAAATCCGACAATGATATATTTTATTTCCCTAAATAAATATATGCAATTTTTTACATCAAACTGGAACGAAAAAAATATTTGCTATAATTAAATGATTTAATTATAGCACTTTTTAAATCAAGAAAACTAACACAATCAAACTCTGTCTGCAAAGTGCATTTGTTTCAATTACAATGTGCGGATTAATCATTTACATGATTTCAATAATAGAATAAATTTTTGGTTACTAAATATCTGTATCTGTGTCGTTAATTAAGATTTCTTATGAAGTTAATTTACTGTTTAATAAAAATTTTCCACCACTTATTAAAAATTTTCAAAAACCACCCATCAGTGGTAAAATTTAATATCTCAAGAACGGTACACCGCAAAAATACAAGACCTGTGTTGTTAGTAAAGTTTCTTATGGAGTTAATTTACTGTTCAATAAAAATTTTCAAAAACCACCCCTTGAGGGTGAAATTTGATATCTCAAAAACGGTGCATTATAAAAATATGAGACATGTGCCGTTAATTAAGGTTTCTTATAGGGTCAATTTACCATTTATTAGAAATTTTCAAAAACCACCCCTTGGGCATGAAATTTAATGCTGGATTTTTACAGAAATTCAGCAGATCAGTCAACAGCGTGATCAACAGATTACATAATTTTCAGTTTAACAGAAAAAAATATTGCCAGCACAGACGCACGCGAGCAATCCAGCAGATAAAATAGCATCGTGTGCCGCTGGCTTAATATATTGTACACATATAACACGCGCAAAGATCCAAAGAGAAATACAATCATAATCTGTCACATGTGTCACGCTTAACCATGACAAGCTTTTATCGATTTGAAGTAACGCGCACAGCACAGAGCATCGAGATAACCAATCAGCATCGCGGAAAAGTGACAACAATACTTGCGAAAATCGATATAACATAGACTTTTTAAGAATGGATACTTACATTAGAACGAAAGATTAAGCGATAAATTCAGTTAGCATAAATTTTATTATTATACATATTATTACAAACAAAATACACCACAGAGGTATTTATATTCATATATTTTACACGGAAAAATATATTTAAATTCAAATTACACATTTACAATTTTTTTAAAGGAATATATAATTTTATTAATTTATTCTTGACCATTAATTAAAATTTTAATTAATTTAAGTTTATTTTATTAAAATAATAATTAAAAATTTAGGTAGTTTAAATAAAATATTAATTTGTAGGATTAATATAAAAATTTAAATTATCTTAAATTATTATTATAAATATTATTTATTTTTAATAGTTTTAGTATTTATATTAATATTTTATTTAAGATTATATATTAAAGATTATGTCTATATTAATAATCATTAGACCTAATTTACTTAGAATTTTATTTGGATGAGATGGATTAGGATTAATTTCTTATCGTTTAGTATAGAGAGATCAAAAATTGAGAAAATATTTATTATCACTTTCAATTTTGTTTATTAGGTTTATTTAAAAACTTAGAATTTTTTGAAGTTAAAGGACAATGTTATAAATTTTACTTAGTAAGTAAATTGAATATTTTATTAAATATCTACATTAGAACGAAAGATTAAGCGATAAATTCAATTAACATAAATTTTATTATTATATAAATTATTATACAAATGGAATATTTTACACTAGTGTATTTGAAAATTCTTAATAAATGGTAAATTAACTCCAGAAACCTTAATTAACGAAATAGATCCCGTATTTTTGCGATGCACCGTTTTTGAGATATTAAATTTCACCCCTAAGAAGTGGTTTTTGAAAATTTCTAATAAATGGTAAATTAACCCCATAAGAAACCTTAATTAACGGCACATGTCTCATATTTTTACAATGCACCGTTTCCCAGATATTAAATTTTAAACCACCCAAAGGGTGGTTTTTGAAAATTTTTAATAAATGGTAAACACACCAGAGAGGGTGTGAGAGAGTGAGAGGGGGTGAAAGATGATGAAAAAGTGTAAGAAAAGTGAAAAAAATGAAAAAATGGAGTGGGGGAGGGGAGGGGAGGGAAGGGGGCATGGTGAAAAAGGGGGATGAGGGGTGGGGAGGGTGAATGGAAGTTGGGGGAGGTGTGAGTGAAAGGTAAGAAAGAAGAGCAGTGTACATATGACTGCGGACAGAGAAGAAAATTTTTCATGAACACATCAATTTTTGACCGTTTGTATGTCCAGAACGGCTTGACCGATTTTTTTTTTTTTGGCTTAATTTACTCGTGGCGATGCCACCTTTCAGAATATGCTACATGCATTTCAAAATTTTTTATATTTTAATAGTTCTGTACCCCCAAAAAATCGATTCTAAACTTTCTGGATAAGAGACTAGTAGCGTCCAAAATTTTGAACATGGCCGGAGACGCTACCGCGTCTCCTGATATATATATATGTATATTATATATATATATATATATATATATATATATGTATATATATCAGTTATATCACTAATATATAAATAATGAATTCACAAAATTTCACTTTCAATGTCGATTGGTACCATGGTGGTTGATACTAGTGAATGCCAGTACGGACTTCGTTTCGATTATTGAATTTGCTCAGGTGTCGGGTAATTTGCGCATGGGCGGCAAACGCAGCGCGTGATTCGAATAACGAAAGATGTTAATCGTCCATATATAACTTATTTACTTTCTGTCTTTATTTGTTTCTTTATGATCGAACCTGTTTTGTATATTGATAAATGTTAATACTACTACTATTATACTGTTTAAATATTTAGTTACTTACTTATTTTAACTTGTTTATTAGATATATAAATATAATATTTTATTTTAATTTTCGACAAAATTGACAAATTATAAACAAGAACTTTGCTGTTGAAATTTTTTTCAATTAAATCTGCGTTCCGAAATTCACTGCTAGTATTGAAAATCTATAGTTCATGTTACGTATACTATAGAATTCCAATACTGGCAATGCATTTCGGAATACAGCCTAAATATAAAATTCATGTAAGAAGCGAATCAAAATAGTATCGAATTGATATCGAAATGATGAAATTTCGATATTTTACTAAAAAACATAAAATTTGCTTATTTAAGATCTTGATGATGAATACGTATTACAAATAATATTTATCTTTAAAAAAATGTCATAAAACATATACTTCGAAATGAACTTTAAATTTTGATTCCATGAAATATCGATGATTTCGACGTCGATTTGATGTCGATTCGATGGGTCATTTTTCGCTGGGTAGTAAGAGAATATACCTATTGAATGATATCTATATTCTATATCAAAATTGTGTGTCTATTACTTTAGACTTTTTATTACTTGTTTGAACTTGTTTGAACTTTTTTTAAAACGTTTAAAAAATGTTGATTACCTTATTAAATATTGAAGTAATTGATTTTTTATTTTTTCTATATTTTAGTGTAACGATGCACCCCGTAAAATGGCATCGTCACGCCGGACACGAACACCCGTCGATACGGCAAACGGGGCGCGGTGCGCCCCACGTTATTTTAAATCACACATTAATAAACGCTTGAGGCTAACGGCCTCGCGGTGGCGAGGACCTCCGAAAGGATCCGAGCACTGCCGAGCGCAAGCGTGACGTCGGGACCGATCTCCCACCAACGTCCCGTCACTCGCATCCCGCTAACGGGGGATGATTTCCCTCTCCCGAAATCCGAGCACTTTTCCGGTATAAAAAGGCGCTCGGATTTCTCAGAACACCGATTCCGGATTCCGCAGCCGAAGCAATAAGCCGACGCTAAAGAAACCATCCCGAACCGTTTCCTAGCAGCGACAAGACCAAGGGAGTCGAGTGTTCTCGGTTTCCACCGAGCGTTCTCGGTAGTCGCCTCCTGAACCATACCATCCTGGTATTAATCGCGAGGGGTAGAGAGTTCTCTGTCTCCGTCGAGCGTTCTCGACCGATTAAAAACCAGCAACCAGGAGCTCCGTAGCGGAAGGGCGCGGGGTAGAGCGTTCTCTACCTCCGTCGAGTGTTCTCGACCCCACCCGCACCGGCACCTACTACCCGAGCCTATCCTGAGGACATCCATTGCACAATTCAGCGGCACCGTGCCGACCCGCGGATTTCATACCGGCCATTTGTACGGCCGTATCACACTTCGCGCGCCGCGCCGACCGCGGCACTCACCGCCAATACGGTAATTCGCGCGCGCGACTACGTCACGCAGCATCACGCGCTCGCCGCGTGCCTAGACAGGCCCGCTGCCTGTCTCGCTATCACACGCGCTAAACGCCGGTTCGATTTACCGTACGCCTCCGAACCGATAAATCCACGGCTTCGCCGAGCCACAGATATACCATTGTCAAAACTTCACTTCTCTTATAATAAATTCTCTCTTTATTTTCAAAGTCTCGACTCAATTTACTCGTACCCGACCCAGCGAACCCCGGACAACCGACGAGCTGGATTCGCGCGTTCGCAACATACGGGTTGTTTTATTAGTGAGTGCTGAAGACTATCGAATAGTGGAATTTATTAATGAGGATGGAAGTGATATTATGTCTATTGATTGTGTTCCATCCAAATGGATAACTTATGATGAAAAAGCATATGTATTACCAAATTTATGCCTCCTCCTTATAACAAAAAGGAAAAGATCAAATTGTATAATTTAATTGCATCAAAATATGATGAATTAGAACATTGGCCTTGCTATCCTGTGTATTTAAAAGGTAAAGCAGGTAAATTGATTTTAATTGTTTTAATATTATTATTTAATATTATAATTCTTTCTATTTATCTAGAACAGAATAGTTCTAAAATTTGTTCATTTATATTATAACTTAAATTCCAGAAACATTTGAAGCACAAGAAAAAATCTCTAAAATTGTTAATGACAAACAAGCTTATGCTTATTCTACAGATAGCGAAAACCATGCTAAAGAGCTGTCAGCCAATAATACAAAATATTTTCAAACTAAAATAAAATAAAAAGATAAAACAAAAGATATAAGTAGAAAAAAAAATTTAGATGAAGACATTCCAAAATTACATTCTTCTGATGTTTAACATAATTCTTCTTCAACGTATGTTGATCAATATTTTATTTAGTTGCTTTAAAATTTTTTTTATTTTGCAAATAATTTTATTTTATTTGTTTTACTTTGCTACAGCTAATGATGAAATTAAGTTTCAAATTCTACAAAGAAAAATAAATGTTCGAAACTATTAAAAAAGACAAAAACTCAAAAACACATTGAAATGAATTCAAGTAAATATGTAAAACCTGTTATAGAATCTATCTTAACTTTACATACGCAGGTATAAACATTATTTCTAAATCAGATTATTTTATTTTATTTTTTATTTAGAATAAATTTAATAATAAATCTTTCTTTAAAAATATTTCATTAATACATATTATTTTCAGCATATAAAAAATAACGAAGAAAGTAATAAAAGAAATGATTTTTCAAAAGATATATAAATAGATATAGATATTTTTCTGTATAGGTTGTCTGGTAATTACCATCTCACTATTCATGTTCATGTAGAACGCATTGAACTGAACAGAAAAGTTCTTAAACCATTTTGAAATTTTTGTTATAATTATTGAGAAATTAATTAAGGAAGATCGAGAAATGACGGCATCGCTCACGCAGCTAGATGGTGCATAAACACTCTAATCATAGCAACGAGTTAAGAAAAGAATTAGACGCGCATATATTCGCCGTCGGGTATGAGTAGAGTGCCCATTCCACCGCTTCATCATGCGAAATATGTGGTAATTCGCAGATTTTACTTAATTTTTCAATAATTATTGTAAAAATCGCAAAATGGTACAGAACCTTTTCTGTTCAGCTTATTTGCTCACAACTCGCAAACAGTGAGACAATAGCTATCAAACATTCTGTATGCAGAAACTTAAAAAATTATTGATAATAAATATGAATATGAATTTATTCTCTTTTTTGCAGATGTTCTATTGCTCCACGCAGCAATAAAATCTTTAACTATGGAAGTACAAATGCAAAATGAAGAAATTAAACAACTTCGTAATGTTATCGAACAAATTCTGAAAGTTAAAACTGACAACACAGTTCAAAAATTTATTGAGAAATATAACTATTAAATTATAAAACTTAAATGAATTTAAAGATTTTGAGCAATGATTAACTAAAGATAAACATTTTCTTTCAGATTTTGTTAATTATTTAACTTATTATATATAGACATATATAAATTTTTATATGATTTAACAGTATATATTAAATTATTTTTTATTTATAGAAGACGTCACTAAAATATCTGTTGGAAACAAGCATGTATAATACGATACTTACAATATTAAAAAAAATATTTACTAGAGACTTAGCTTTGCAATTTACGGTACAACAATCAAAAAACAAATATGTAATAAAAAAACAACTTTTTATAAAACTCTTTTTGATGAGTAATTTGTATTGTAATTTATATATATCAATATATTAAATAAATATCCTTATAATTCTTCATCTGTATTACATACTTGGCTTACAACTATTGTGCAGGTAAAAATAATAAACCGGTAATAGAAAAAGATTTTAACAAAGCATTAGGAAATATTTTCAATATGCAAAAGACTGGGATGGACAGTGAAATACGAAGGCTAATAATTACTCATCAAAACAATAACAAAGAAAATGACTACGAAAATGAACTACTGGCTACTCAAAACAATAACAACGATAAAAATGAAGAAATCGATTAATAACTAACCAAAAACTCAACGATATTAAAAGTTTTATTATTGTGTTCTATTTTTATTACTAATTTAACGTTTCAAAATAAAAGAAAAAATGAAAACAGTGAGTTAGAGATAGTTTGGGTAAAGTTCCGAATACGTCGGACCCCCGATTTTTTTGTTGATAAGTAATTTGTTGATGAAATAACTATGTCGATTAAATGTCGGTCATACAGTTTTATTTTCCATCCAGTTTTTCTTAACTTCATCGCTAATTTTCTCAAAAACTATCACTCGTAGAAGAAAAATGGATAGAACATAAATGTGTATTTCAATGAGATCTACAACTTTTATGTAAGATATTTTTCAAAATTTTCAATATTTCTCAAGATAAATATGAAAAATCATGATTGTTTTGAGTTTTTCATGGTTTTCACCATGAAAATCAAGTTTGCGCCAATTTTCATTATCATATCTGTAATCAGCACGTCAAAATACATAAGCATACATAGTTTAAAAAAAATCGGAGATCCGACATATTCGGAAATTTATCCGATAATTTATCATTATTATTATTTTAATAATTTTTAAATCATATAATAAAAATTAATGATAATTATTAATTTTAATGCGTGTATAATGTAGAAACTTTTATAAGTGTAATTAAATTAATTTCTTTTTTTTGTTTTTTTTTGTTTTTCTCGCAATAATTAATTAATGTAGAGATTTTTATAAGTGTAATTAAATTAATTTCTTCTTTTTGTTTTTTTTGTTTCTCTCGTAATAATTAATAAATGTATGTATTACAAGTGAAACTCAATATAATATAAATTTATATTTATATTATATTAATAAGTTTTACTTAAGTATTAAATGTATATTTAATAAACTTTAAAATATAAACTTCAGAAATGTATATTTAAAAAAAGAAATAGATATATATATTTTATTGAACATTGAGTAACATTTGATCTAAATACTTGAAAAACTATTTATATTTAAGAATCGTTAATGTTTCAATTATAATGTCATATATTTTAAGATTGGCTCATTTTAGCATAAGTAGTAAGCATAGTAGTAAGAATAGGGCTGCGTTTCACGCACGAAACGCATGAATGTCCAATGCATGACATGAAGTGTAGAGCCCGTTCCGTTTCTGAAACACACTCCATGCGCGTCTAATAACGGAACAGACCTCATGCAGTTCATGCAGCATGTAAACATGGACGACGAAAGAGATTACTACCTACGAACGTGATCGAATGTGTCGAACAGTGTTAAAAAACATTTTTTGTATATTTTTAACTCAGATCAATTTTTTGATCATTATCTCTTCTAAAAAATTGGAAAAATTACTTCTAAAAAATTGAAAAAATTGAAAAGTTCCAATTCTTTTTGGTAAAAAAAGAATTATATATTTGTAGCTTGCTGGAAAAATACGAATAAATAATGAATGAAGGTAAAAGTTATTAACGATCTAACCTATTTCTTCCCTATAAAAAAAAAACTTCTGAAAAATATATAAAGCCAGCGGCACACGATGCTATTTTATCTGCTGGATTGCTTGCGTGCTGGCAATATTTCTTTCTGTTAAACTGGAAATTATGTAATCTGTTGAGCACGCTGCTGACTGATCTGCTGAATTTCCGTGAAAATCCAGCAAATCCAGTCAGTAACATGACCAACAGATTACACAATTTTCAGTTTAACAGAAAGAAAGATTGCCAGCACAGGCGCACGCAAACAATCCAGCAGATAAAATAGCATCGTGTGCCGCTGGCTTAATATCGAGTGTGGAGGAAAATATTATTCATGTAACCATGTGTTTACAGTATTACAAATTTAGATATCTTGTGTTCCTTCGTCCGCTCTTCGATATACTTCAAAAGCTTTCGTAACTCTTTTAAATTTGTTTTCGTTATAGAGTTTATTGTTCGATATTACCGAAACTAAATAATTTAAATGTTTGATAGAATAATCCTGCAAAACAATTATACATTTAATATCATATGTAGAGAAGAATATTATTCATATATACATGTATATTTTATAGTATTACGAATTCAATACCTTCTCTTAATCTATTTCTTTTCAAGACAATCTTCCAATCAAACAAATTAGTTTACGACCTAACCCTAACCAATTTCGCGCGATTTCGCGCTAAAATTTGTCAATGCATGAAGACCGCATGAACTGCCTCATCTCGGGTGCGTTCCGTTTCACACATATGCGCGCATTTATCTATAGTACACGTCACGTATACTATAGATCATGCGCGCATCATGCGTGAAACGGAACGCAGCCCTCGTGAGGTGAGGCAGTTCATGCGGTCTCATGCACCGGAAAAGGCGGGGCAACAAGGTTAGTCCATGCCAGTGCTGCCAGACGGGCTGGGTTGCCCCTCCACAAGCTAGGCCGTGTACAGTAACGTGTTATAAGCGTGCGGATCCCTCAATCCCAGTAAATATAAAAAATCTAAATTTTTTTTTTTTTTAAATTAATGGTTAACAGATTAATAATATAGATTTAAAAAGAATATAAATTACAGAATTTTAAAATAAATTAGACAATAAAAAAATTATTACTTAAAAATAGAGGAATAGGATGAGAATAATGGTAAAAAAAAACACATTGTTCTACAATTAGAAATGTTTAATTTGGCAGAAATTATTATGAATACCACATTTGTTTCATGGATAAGGAAAACTGCCAAAAACCTTACCAGTATTATTGTGAATATCACAGATATAAATCACAGATATGTTTTACTTACCTAACGTCGTTGCTTGTCCGCCAGTCTGTTTACTGGGATCACGCCACACGCCACAGCATTGTGCGCGTAACACGTTACTGCAGTTACCATGGTTACCGCGCGCGAGATTTAAAAGATGGAGGGGCAACCCGGCCCGTGGCAGCACTGGTCCATGCACGCAGTAAGTGCGCATGAAGAGAAACGGAACTATCTTCTATGCTTCTATGCGCATCATGCGTGAAACGGAACGCAGCCTAGGTATCTAAAAATTTAGAATCACTTTTAGGTATAACCCACAAAGATCGCAAAGACTAATCAGTATCAGCGCTAGATAATCATGTAAAAATATATAATATTCAGTTGCATTTGCACAAATAATATAAACATTAATCTATTTTAGAGATTAAATAAATATTTATAATAATTTTACGAATGTGATTAAATATTATATAGATTCTAGTTGTTCGCGAGCGAACGAAGGGCTCCGCCAAGCCTTCCTCATGTTGCATTGCATTACCTGTGTTGCATGGCCTGTGCAACATAGGCGGTGTAATGCAGCAGTGATACAAGTGGAAAGTAGCGACGGTAATGTGTGTTACATCGCACGCATTACTGTCGTTGCTTTCCACTCGTTGCACATGGGACTTACGTCCCGATCTCAATATATTGTGGAACTTAGCCGCGCCCACGCTAGGCGCGCTTAACAAGAGACGGCGGCGCTGCCATCTTTAAAAACATCTTAAATCTTGCGATCATGCCCTAATTGTTTATTAGAATTTTCCGGGCTTTTCTGGGCTTTCCTCTCCTGGCTTTCACGCCTGACAAGTGCAGCGTTTTATTTGTCAAATCCTTCCAACCCATGAGATGTCGAATTCTAAAACAAGAGTACCCCAGGCGAGTAGAGCTTGATGCTCGGAATCTCGCACTGATTCATCAGTCTGCCTCGAGGATTCTGGAGGAAGCAAAAATTCGATTTCAAGAAAAACTAAAAGGAAACAAAAGCCAAAGAGTTTCCACATAGCGACTTATAATATACGCACAATGGGACGGGAAGAACATCTAACAAGCCTTGAAAGAGAGTTAGAAAACATCAAGTGGGGTATCTTGGGAATCAGCGAAACACGACTAACCGAAGAAGCAACCACGACGTTGAGGTCGAAGCTCGTGCTATTCCAGAGGAATTCGGAGGCAACGCATCTGGGCAGAGTGGCACTATTAATCCACAGGAGAATAAGACACCTAGTCACCAAGATGAAGGTTATGTCAGACCGCATAGTCTACGCATTGCTGAGATTGAATCAAAGATACAGTTTGCAGGTCATCCAAACATATGCTCCCACGAGCGCTTCCCGGGTTGAGGACATCGAGCAATTCTACGAGGACCTCATAAAGGCGAAAACATCGGAGAAGGCACACTTTACGATAATAATAGGCGATTTTAATGCTAAGATTGGAGGACGAACACCGATCAACGCCACAAGCATCGGCGGGTTCGGTCTGGGTACATGGAACAGCAGGAACCAAATGTTGGTAGACTTTCTCAGCAGAGAAGGAATGTATTGTATGAATACGTTCTTCCAGAAAAAGTCGCAGAGAAAATGGACCTGGAGAAGCCCGAACGGTACGGTGAGGAACGAGATAGATTACATCCTCAGTTCAAATAAAGATATCTGTATCGATGTCTCAGTCTTGAATCGCTTCGATACCGGCAGCGATCACCGGTTGGTGAGAGTGTGTTTCCAAATTAAAACAAGACTCGAAAGGAAGAAGTTAATATTGAGATACCGGCAACCAGGTAGGATGGAATTGAAGAACAAGGAGTGGAAATATCAGACCCATCTGGAGAGGAAATTAGGCCCGATGGACGAGCTCGGCTGTTTGGAATTAAACGCACTAAATTCAAAGATCTCCGGTGGAATTATATTCGCAGTAAAAAGAGTATGTGCCCTTAAGAACAGAGACAGCTCTAAGATTACTCCGGACACAGAGAGACTCATTGCAGAAAGAAGAACCACCAATAGAGACTCGACAAGATACACGCAGCTCAACAAGAACATAAGAAAAGCGATTAAAAAAGACATCAGGGCCCATAAAACGAGAGAAATAGAGCGGGTGCCGTCACATTGGGCGTATTTCGCGTAATACGTAAATAATACAATCAATTGGAGATCAGAATTTCTGTTGTAATGTTAACTTTCTATTCTACATTAATTTGCGATTGGTTCTCACAAATTACGCGTCTTGGAAAATACGCGCCATGTGACGGCACCCTGATTCGTACAGCATCTAAAGATAAACTTAAGACGGTCTTAAATATAAAGCCGACGGCACACGGTACGAGTTTTCGTAGTAGATCGCGTACGAGTTAGCCACTAAGCACGAGAGTGAGAGAGAGAGAAAGACGCTCGCTTTCTCTCGCTCTCATGCGTAGTGGCTAACTCGTATGCGATCTACTACAAAAAATCGTACAATGTGCCGTTGGCTTAAGACTCGACTATGAATACCGGCGCTAGTTCGATGTCGTCCGCTAGAACCGCGTTTAACCGCGTGGCGGCGCGACGGCAAAAAAACAATGACATGTCACATGCACAGACTTCTATATTATACGCTAGACCGCTAACTCCTATTGCTCTCCTTATATACAAATGTTGCTTATGAATATGTAATGCGCGGAGAGGATGCGCAGAATAAGCTACGCGATTCTAACCATTCGAACTCAACCTGTCGAAAAACAACACAAAAGACTAACTGCTAACTGCTGCAAAAAGAAATATAATTTCTAAATAAAGCACTAGTGGAATCTATTATGAGTAATAAAATATGTATGACGTCATGTTAACATATATTTTATACATATGTATAGTAGGGAAAGGGACCCGATTATCGGATGGTTGCCGAATTTCGGATACATCAATATCTCCTAAACCAAGTAACGTCATTTATCTAGAAGACCGGTTACTATTAAAACGCAACTAGACGGAAGCACTGCAGCGCATTTAGCGAGCTATCTGTCAAAATGGCGACGCAAGTGTTGTGCGTGTGATTTTTGTCTCGAAGAAAATTTAAATGGTGGTTTTTGAAGGTAATATTTTCGAAAAGTAAGTGCATAATGATGTTATTTCTTCATTGTACTTTATGAATTGCTAAATAACTTGTTTAAAAAATCGAATTTTGTACAAAAACGACAAAACTTTTAGATATTATTATTTGTTTATTTACATGTAAAAATCCTAATATCGGATACATGGTGGTGCTCAATATCGGATATCCGATTTTAGGGGTCATAATAGTCAAATAAGCAGATAAGCAGAATAATTGATTTTATTTGTGACGTCTGCATACAAGGATAAGACTAATTAAAGACTGGAGACAAAGCGAAGACTGGTTTAGGATACGATAATTACCCGTTAGTGTATTTTTTTATACTTGTAACGATGCACCCTGTAAAAGAGCATCGTCACGCCGGACACGAACAACCGTCAATACGGCAAACGGGGCGCGGTGCGCCCCACATTATTTTAAACAATTATACAAACGCTTGAGGATAACGGCCTCGCGTTCGCGAGCGTTCCGAAAGAACCCGACCGCCACCGAACACAAGCGTGACGTCGGGACCCATCCCCACCAACGACCCGGCGCTCACGTCCCGCGTACGGGGGATGATTCCCCCTCCCGAAATCCAAGCGCTTTTCCGATATAAAAAGGCACTCGGATTCCCCAGGATACCGATTCCGGATTCCGCAGCCGAAGCAATCAAGCCGACGCTAAAAGAAGCCATCCCGAACCGTTTCCTAGAAGTGACAAAGAACAAGGGAGTCGAGTGTTCTCGGTTTCCACCGAGCGTTCTCGGTAGTCACCTCCTAGACCGCACCGTCCTGGTTATAATCGCGAGGGGTAGAGAGTTCTCTGTCTCCGTCGAGCGTTCTCGACCGATTAGAACCACCAGGAAGTTCCTCTAAGTGAAAGGGCGCGGGGTAGAGCGTTCTCTACCTCCGTCGAGTGTTCTCGACCCCACACGCACACCCCGACACCTACCATCCACACCGGTCCGAATCACTTTCGGGGAAAAATACGCGAAACCGCGAGATAACGCCAACGCGGGTTTGTACCGGCCATTCGTACGGCTATATCGTATCCCGCGCGCCGCGCCAGGCTACGCTACCACAGCACACGCCATCGATACGGTAACTCGCGACGCGCCTACGTCACGCCGTATCACGCACTTACCGCGTGACCGGGCTCGCTCTCCGCCGATCCCTCTATCACGCGCTCCGACACCGACACGATAGCCGCTCGCGCCGAATCCGATACGCCCGCTCCGCAACACGGACGTATCGTACCACTCTATTTCACACTATTAATTGTATTGCTATTATACCTTAATTATTTTTGCAAATAAATTCTATTCTGTTACTTTCCAAGTCTCGACTCAAATCATGCACTTGCCCATCGAACCCCGGATAACCGACGAGCTAGATTCGCGCGTTCGACACACACGGGTATTGTTTTATACTAATTAATAAGAATAAGCGCAAAAGTTTTTGTTAAACTAGGTTAAGAGTTTTTTTTTCAAATATTTAAATGTTGAAAAATGTGAAATATTAAATACCTGAGTTGATTTGTATTTCATTTATTTTTATGTTTGTTAATAGTTCCTTAAACACATAAACTATGTTTTGTGTTTTTTTGTTATAAGAGACTAATAAAAACGATTGTTAATTTTTTTAATTTACTGTGTAAAGTAGGCTGCCTAATATCGGACATCCGATATTGAGATATTATCGGATATCCGATATTAGGAGCCTACTTGGTCAAGACCTGAAATTCTCATTAAATTGAAATGACATAATTTTGTGTATTAACACTGTGTATTTAACACTGCAGCAGTCCAATTTGTTAAAGTACATATAGTATATGAATCCAAGATTACGTACACCGACTTTTATTTAGCTCCGACTAGGTTTAGTATTTTTTTAACCTTATTTAAAAAAAAAAATCCGATATTCGGGTCCCTTCCCCTAACTGAAATTAAAATTCTATTAATTTTTTGTGGGTAATTTTAGGGAAATTGCTTAAATTGTAGATAAGTACAGATTTAATAATGTCACAACTTATCTGTTTTTGTACTTTACAAAAGTAGTTTTAAGATATTTAGAAATTATGGAAGTAGTAAAAATTATAGCTGTAAAACAAGTAACACATAATGATGTAAGATAATGTAAAAAAAATTGACAATACCTTTATATAAGATTATTCACATAATCTTTGTATGTATAATAAATATATAATTTAATCTATATTTATTATTTAATCAAATATATACAGATATTTTATGTTTATTCTTCCTAATCTTCTTGTACGCATTAACTTTGTTAAGATATTTGGATCATTTTTTATTTTTACAGCAGGGTTAATTAGTATTTTCATTATATTATATTATATTTGTCACATTATTAATTATTTTCTGATACGCTTGCAAGAACTTATGAATAATTTTTCTTTACCAAATTGTTTGTATTTAGATCGTATTACACTATACATATTATAGTATTACTGAAAACACATTATTATAATATATTTTATTTATATTGTTTGATTATATTTATTTTACAGTTTTACACAACATAAAATTTTCTTGGTTTATATTATTTGTGTAACGCAAGATATATAAAAATATATAAGATAATATTCACTGCGGATGTGCTCGTAGCTTATTCTGCGCATGTCATATATAAATTCCTGCAACAGTTAAAGGGACGCAGTTAGCAGTCTAGCATATAATATACTTAGACTATATAGATATGGACTGCGCATACCCCACTTTTTTGCGTTTTCAGTAAAGCCATATTAACAGAAAAAGAGAGAGATTGTTTGATTGTGCGTGTGACAAAGAAAAAAGAGCTAGTACTTGTCTGCGTTGCCAAATGCTGCGTTGCATATACTCTGTTCGAAGTAACTTTATTATAACCATTTCATAGACAGTGTAACAGAAGTTAGTACTAGACTATCCTTATTCATTTCCTCTTTTCTATATATAATATTATATTATAATATATATAATATATGATATTTATTACGAATTACGGAACCATGAGTAATAAATAACCTTCTGGTTTTCAATTTCGTCAAGAAAGAAAGAAGGAAGAAAAAAAAGGTAAAAAATTATCAGGCTCATATTAGCTAAATTTTTAAAAACTGCACCAAATGCTTCCATTCCTTGCTCAACGAGTTCATCAGTAGCAAGCACATCTTGCATTCCCCTTCGATGTCTACTTCTTTAAATCCATCATTAATGTCATTAACATCGATCGCAAACATTTCACCTAAAATACTTTCAAATTCGATTTCGCCTTTTGCATCAATTCATATTGGTCAAATATCGGCGTTGATAAATCTCAATTAGTTCTGAGTGATCAATTCGAGGACCTAGGTCTCTGACCTGATATAATCTCACAAGAATTTCGAATTCAGATGATTGATCATGGTGTCACCTCCCAATCAAATTATTTTAATTTTTCGTTAGATTCAACCCTGATAGCACAAAGAGTTTCAGTTACGTTGCAGAGACGTTTCAATGTTTCAATTGTGTATAATCACATTTGTAATATTTCTGAGACTACCTTTTTTGAAATATTACATTTGCAACATTTCTGCAATCATCTTGATTGAAACCTTACATTTAAAATGTATCTGCAATGTAGTATTTTGTAACATTACAAATGCAAAATTTCTGAAACCTTTCATATGATATATGTTTGGCGCGCATTCTCGATTCTCGGTTGTCGCTGGTGCGGCCATGTTATATCTAACCTAATGTGATCACATTTACCGCGGAATCGCAGATAGCATGTTGGTGGCACGTGCGTTGCATCGAACAGTGTATGTGTATTGTTGAAGATAAATTTGTCTCACGTATAAAAGGTATGTGTAAAACAACACTATATATAATTAACATGTAAAAATCACATGAAATGTCGATCTTGTTATATTTTCAACAGAAAAGTTAATAATGTATAGTTATTGTGTATAAGAGAGAAAAGAAGAAAAAAGGTTGTTTCCCAAGTTTATAAAAATTATAAGCTTTATTGATATATATATATATGTATATATATTAGAGGTGTGCGAGAACCTGAAAATATCGGGTCGGGTCGGGACGAGAATTTTTTTCGAGATCGGGTCGGGTTCCCGAAAATTTCGGGTTTCCCGAAAATGTCGGGATTCCCGAAAATGTCGGGATTCCCGAAAGAATCGGGATTCTCGAGATTATCGGGATTCTCAAAAGTATCGAGATTCTCGGTTTTCCCGAAAATTTCAAAAATTTAATTATACCCTTTCGAGACTCATTTAATAAGTACAATCGTGGTTATTTCTGTTTTTTTTTACCTTTTTGAAAACTGCATTATAAAATTTATTTATTAACTTATTTCTATTTGGTTAATTTATTAATATATAATAGTAAGATTATATATATAAAATTTGATAAACGGAGTGAGAATAATGCACCAAATGGGTAAGGAGTGTAATATTTTATTTTGAATTAGCGTGTATAAAAGCTAATGTTTCTACGTTTTCTGAAAGTAGTCTTGCTCTTTTGTAACATGTATAACAATGTGTAACAATGTTACCAGTCGTGGAGAATAGCCGTTCACTTTTACTCCATATTTCAAATTTTATAATTTTAAATTAGTGAATTAAATAAGTAAAAAAATTAATTTTATAATGTAATTTTTGAAAACGCTTAAAAAATCGAAAATTCAAAACCAAAGAAATGTACTTTAAAATAAGTTGAAACGGCAAACGGGTACTCGGAATTTTCGAAAATCCCGACTCAGTCGGAAATCCCAACTCAATCAGGAATCCTGACTCAATCGGGAATCCTGACTCTATCGAGAATCCCGAATATATATATATTAGAGGTGTGCGAGATCCCGAAAATGTCGAGAACCCGATGCTCGGGACGGGACGGGAACTTGATATTCGGGACGGGACGAGATCCCGAAGTTTTCGGGATTCCCGATAGAGTCGGGATTCTCGATAGAGTCAGGATTCCCGATTGAGTCAGGATTCCTGATTGAGTTGGGATTTCCGACTGAGTCGGGATTTTCGAAAATTCCGAGTACCCGTTTGCCGTTTCAACTTATTTTAAAGTACATTTCTTTGGTTTTGAATTTTCGATTTTTTAAGCGTTTTCAAAAATTACATTATAAAATTAATTTTTTTACTTATTTAATTCACTAATTTAAAATTATAAAATTTGGAGTAAAAGTGAACGGCTATTCTCCACGACTGGTAACATTGTTACACATTGTTATACATGTTACAAAAGAGCAAGACTACTTTCAGAAAACGTAGAAACATTAGCTTTTATACACGCTAATTCAAAATAAAATATTACACTCCTTACCCATTTGGTGCATTATTCTCACTCCGTTTATCAAATTTTATATATATAATCTTACTATTATATATTAATAAATTAACCAAATAGAAATAAGTTAATAAATAAATTTTATAATGCAGTTTTCAAAAAGGTAAAAAAAAACAGAAATAACCACGATTGTACTTATTAAATGAGTCTCGAAAGGGTATAATTAAATTTTTGAAATTTTCGGGAAAACCGAGAATCTCGATACTTTTGAGAATCCCGATAATCTCGAGAATCCCGATTCTTTCGGGAATCCCGACATTTTCGGGAATCCCGACATTTTCGGGAAACCCGAAATTTTCGGGAACCCGACCCGATCTCGAAAAAAATTCTCGTCCCGACCCGACCCGATATTTTCAGGTTCTCGCACACCTCTAATATATATATATATATATATATATATATATATATATATATATATATATATATATATATATATATATATATATACACCATAATTAAATAATTGTTTAATAAAAAATTAAAGTATCACGTGTGTCAAAAATAGAATAATAAATATATATGTTTACTTTATTCAACTTCAAAGATCCAACCTCGACCAGCATCGGACAACAATTTATTGTTAGAATTATATTCTTATTTAATCTTTCTAGAATTTATTAACTTTATAATGTGTGATATTTCTGTTAGGTATTTATTATTTTAATTGATTATAGACGTCAAAAATTATGCCTTTTATTTTCACATTTATAACGACCAAAAGTTATATATGTATTTATATAATATTCAGATTGATAAGAATATAATCATTAATTTTTTGAATAAGATATAGAATAATAATAGACTAAATTAAAAAGATTTAATAGTTATTATTAGAATAAATTAATATATGCAAATTCTTGATGTTCTCTATAGTACTAAAGTATGCGTGTAGCATTCAATTAATATTAATATTAATATTAGACATAGATACGAAAAAATATTTATTGATACAAAAATACATACATTTGATATTTATTAAAACCAAATAATAATCTGTTTTTTCAATTTTAGGTTTATCGATAATAATAAAAAGTGGCAAATAATTAGCCCTTTTGATGCTTGAAGATCATCGAGAAAGAGAGTATGTAAAAAAAAGGATTCCCAAATATATTCAGACGTATGTATAATTTAAAATATACTAAATATATTATGTTATACATCTATTATATAAATAATAGATCTTTGATCATATGTATTCTAATTTTATCTTACAATGTCTACACTATTCTTCCCAAAAAGTTTTGCTTGGCAGGAGAATTAATTCATCGAAAAGTAAAAAATGATATTAAGTGTACATAGTATTTCAATGCACATATTAAGAGTTATTTAGGGCTATCTATATATCTTATTCAACATAAGACTACTAACTATCCAATATTAAAATCCTTCTTTATATACACATTTTTAAATTGATATAGAAGTGTTCATTTTTCTCACTTTTTGTAATTTATTATTGTTTAGTATTCTAAATTTTTATTGTTTCTGTGTTACTTCAAAATAAAATTAATAATGTTTCATATTATTACAGGTCTCTAATTATTATATTCATCAAAGGTGAATTGAATTTGCAGTGAATTGAATTTGCAGCAAGTTGAATTTGAGGCAGTAAGTTGAATTCGCAGTAAGTACATATACACTTATTTTTTCAATGGATAAGAAACGGAAAAGATTTTCGTGTTATTCTCAACGACACGTTCGAAGGTTAATTGCAAAAAATACAGCTACGGATATAGATGTCATATCTGAGCCAATACCGGGTTGTTCTTATCATGTATCTTCCGCTGATGAGAATAGTCCAGAAATAATATCTAAAAATTATACTATCAATACAATTACAGAACCAAGTACTGATTCGAATAATTTCGACAATTATGATAATGATGACAATGATATTAATTTAAGTAATAATATTGTTGAATCTGATATCGATGATAATAATATAGATCTAACTGGCGAATTTGATGATGTAGAATTACCTTGCCAAGTTGAGGATTTACAGTCAGAAAACGAAATAGAATTCGATTTCGAAAATGATTCTGGGGATAAAATTGAAAATTCAGAAAATTTTGATGAATTTAAAAAAGATTTATGTCATTGGTATATAGATAATCGTATATCGCACAAAGCTCTAGCTAATTTGTTCCTTATTTTACGGAAACGTACAAATTTACCATTTCCTAAAGATCCGCGAACTTTGTTAGATACTCCCAGAAATGTGGAATGCATTCCTGCAGAAATGAATTATTATCATTTTGGTTTTAAGAAAGCTCTTAAGAAAATGTTACGAGATCATATACAACAAGTAGGTTCGACTAATATTCTTAGAGTTTTTATAAATATCGACGGACTACCAATTACGAAATCTGGTAATGCTTCTTTGTGGCCTATACTGTGTCTTAATTCTGTTACGAAATTAGTATATATTGTTGGGGCATACTATGGCGAAGTAAAACCTGCAAATAGTAATGTTTTTCTGCAAAAGTTTGTTGACGAAGCAATTGATGTAATAAATAATCCATTAATTCATAACGGACAAAAGATTGACATTAAGATAGATGGTTTAATATGTGATGCTCCAGCTAAATCTTTTGTTTTAAATATTATAAATTGTAATGGTTATAGCAGCTGTACAAAATGTACTATTCGAGGGAAATATATTAATGGACGAATATGCTTTTTCTCGGAACATAATGACTTTATTTTAAAAACAGATGAAGATTTTATTAATTATAAATATAATAATTATCGAACAGGAGAAACAATATTAACCAATATTCCTAATTTTAAACCTGTAACAGCCGTACCACTAGATTATATGCATCTAGTATGTTTAGGAGTTGTCAAGAAACTAATTTTACTTTGGCATAATGGACCAAGTTCAGTGAAACTTTCAAATCAAATGAAACAAATGATATCAGAAGCGTTACTTAATTTACGAAATACAGTGCCTTATGAGTATCATCGTAGACCAAGATCTTTAATAGATTTTAGATTATGGAAAGCAACAGAATTTCGACAGTTCCTCCTACATACTGGTCCAGTCGTATTAAAAAATATTTTAAGAGAAGATGTTTATTTAAACTTTTTAAGTTTACACGTTGCAATGATAATTCTCGTTAGTCCAGTTCTTTTAAAACATATGAGTAATATAGACTATGCGCAAAGTTTACTAGAGTATTTTGTTAATACATTCGCTCAAATTTATGGAACAATATATTTCTCATAATGTTCACAATTTATTGCACATTTGTGCAGATGTAAGGAAATATGGACCTTTAGATGAGTTTAGTGCATTTCCATTCGAAAATCATATGACACGTATTAAAACATTAATTCGTAAACCAGATAAACCTCTCCAGCAATTAGTAAAACGGTACGCTGAAATAGAAATGTTAAATTCAAAGACTTCAAATCGTGTTAATAACTTTCATGATCGCATATTATTCAAAAAATGTCACACAGCTGGACCTCTGATTGAAGGATATAATGTTATTTCTCAATTTAAAATACTTCAGAGTCATTCATACTTGATTAACTGCGATAATCAAGGAAATAATTGTGTACTTTTAGAAAATGGAACCGTTGTTTTAGTTTTAAACTTTATACAAACTGAAGATAACACAAAATTAATTGTTGGGAAAAAATTAAAATATGTAACAAATTTGTACTTGTTACCTTGCGAATCGAATACTTTTAATATTCAAATTGTGATTGAAAACGATCGTATACGTGTATGGCCATGTGAAAAAATTGAAGCTAAAATGTGGAAAATGCCTTACAAAGATAATTTAAGCATTGTTTTTCCTATTATACATACATAAAATATATTTCTTTCATTTCTGTGAATTAAGTTTATTATAATAAGCAAATATAAAATTATATATGTTAATTAAATTTTTTTACTTTTTTTGCTTTATTAATTGGTACACAATTGTTACATTAATTCTATAATTATGTTTTCTATAGATACTTGACAACTGACATGTAACGATATTATATTGATATAATAAAAATTCGACAGTTCTGAAAATTCTTTTTTTTTATTTAATACTATTTTATTCTATATAAGATTAATAAAATAATTTTAAATAAGTTTTTTAATTTGACTTGTTGGCAACATAATATAATATTATTAAATTTATGTTATGACATTATCTGTTGACGTAATATTATTTCGTATAAGGCTATAATACACATTCAAAAGATTAAGAATTGTGAGTTTAAAATTAAAACTGACTCAATTAGAACAAATAGCATTAAAATTATCTAATTCGTACTCAAGTAAAGACCAACGAATATATTATATTCACGTGTATATTTTGTTCTACGTTCCCGTATGGAAAAAAATTATAAGAAAACTATTCAAAAAATTATTGGAACACTACTGCGAACAATACAGGTGTTTGCGAGCGAACTAAGGGCTCCGCAAAGCCCTCACGCTGCATTGCATCGCCTATGTTGCATGGCCTATGCAACATGGGTGGTGTAATGCAGCAAGAACATACGTGGAGAGTAGCGGCAGTGATGTGTGTTACACCGCACGCATCACTGTCGTTGCTCTCCATTTGCGTCGCGCACGGGACTTACGTCCCGCTACCGATACAGTATCAATCTTACGCGGAGCGCGCAAGCAGCGAAACAGCGGCGCTGCCGCTGCCGCAAATTCAAAAGACCTGAGTCATCGTCCTCAATTAGCGCTTTCTAATTATATTTATGTATAATTGTTTATATCGAATCCTCCTGGCTTTTCTGGAGTGTTCTTTTATGTCGTCATTTCCTTCAAGAGGAAATGACGACAGGAAGGAACATTCCAGAAAAGCACAGTATAAAAACGGATGCAGAGTGGGGACGAGGGCCAGTCTGCTTCGACACGTTCAGGTACGACCCGCACTTCTTTAGTTATGATTTCGAGTATTCGCACGAATATTTCGGACACTGCAAGGATAACGCCTTTATCCTTTGCTTGCATTCGCATAGCAGAGTTGCTTGCTCTGCCGTGCAACACGCGCCTTTGTTGGAGTCGCTTGCTCCACGCGTGTCGGTTCGGTCCGCGACTCCCGCGCTCGGACTTCTCGTTACCGTCTCGGAACGGACACTCGCGCGGTCCAGTGCCGTGTGCGAAACGTGTACGCCCTGTGCACATTGAACTGTAAAGTGTAAATATCTCTGTACATAACTTTATTGACTTTGTAAATATACTTTATTAATTTTTCTGTTACAAACTTGCGTGTGAGTGTTTCATTGTGTGTGTGAGTGATCGTCAACCATCTCTCCCCCGACTGATCCGTTCAGTCGCGAACATTTTGGTCCTTCGAGCCGGATTCCAGCCGGAAGATTTCAGTGCTCCTTGCCCGTTGCAATTCCATCGAGCTGAAAAATGGAAGCGCTTATTGCGTTGCAAAACGACCATTTCGGGCGTATGGCACGAACGGTCGATAACATGAAGAAGGTGGGTACCGCGAGGATCACCGCGGCCTTAGTCAAAAACACCCTTCATGTTCTCGACAAGAGATGGGAGAAGTTCGAGGCTCATCACGAGACGCTGATTCGCTCCTATCCTAAGGAGCTCGAAAACCACGATTATCTCACAAACGACCTCATGGGTCTCGCAGAGGGTACGTACCTAGAGCAAAGGACACTGCTCCTTGAATACCAATCCGCCGCAGCGGATATGAAGCCGGCATCCTCGGAGACAGCTCCACCTCCTCGGACGACTTTGCCGAGGATTCAGTTGCCGAGCTTCTCAGGAAGGTATGAGGACTGGCCGCCCTTCCGTGACTTATTCCGGTCGCTCATTGTCGACGACCCCTCCATCTCGGACGTCACCAGGCTTCATTACCTTAAGGTGAGCCTGAAAGGAGAAGCAGAGTCGCTGGTAAGAAGCCTCGCTACTACCGAGGGGAACTTCACCAGGACGTGGGAAGCGCTGCTGCGCTATTATGAGAACCCACGTCTCCTGGTGCGCTCATATTACGCAGCATATACAGCGCTGCCTAAAATGAAAAGCGAGTCGGTGACCGAGCTCCGCCGGCTGTTCCATGCAATGACGAGCACCATCGGCTCGTTACAAAGCATTGGACGACCGATCACAAGCAGCGAGGACCTGTTCGTCTTCCTGTCCGTGGAGATGCTTGATCCTCGTTCCAGACGGGAATGGGAGGATACCATCGGTGGCACGAGCGCACCACCCACTTACGAGGAGTTGCACGAGTTCCTCGAGCGCCGACTACACACTCTTGAGGCCGTGCAACCGACCAGGAGCGAGTCAACCCCACGAGTCGCTGCCAAGACTCACCTGGCACAACGGAAGGAGTCCAGCAAGAAAGAGAAGGAGCGGTGTTCCCTGTGCCGCAAGGATCATTTCTTGATGTCCTGCGACGCCTTCCGCCAGAGGACTGCAGCTGAGAGGAAGCGCTTCGTAGAGGACCATCAGCTCTGTCTCAATTGCCTGGGGAAGAATGTCGGGGAGTGCCGCAGGCGATCTACTCCGATCAGGGCACTAATTTCGTGGGTGCCGACAAGGAGCTTCGGGCCCTCTTCGCGGCGAGTTCACAAGAGGCCCGCCACATCGCCCGCGCCCTGGCGGAGGAGCGCATCCAATGGAGGTTCAACCCCCCGGCGGCTCCTCACTTCGGCGGCATTTGGGAGGCGGCCGTGAAGTCGGCAAAGCACCACCTGAGGCGGGTCATCGGCGATGCCACCCTTACCTATGAGGAGATGGCGACCCTCCTCGCCGAGGTGGAAGCATGCCTCAATTCGCGGCCGCTCTCCCCCCTGACGGATGACCCGGACGACGTAGCGGCCCTCACACCGGGCCACTTCCTCATCGGGGCACCTCTCCGTGCCGTCCCTGAGCCGTCGCTCCTCGATGTACCGGTGAACCGGCTCTCCCGATGGCAGCTCGTCCAGCGGATGCGGGACCACCTGTGGCGGCGGTGGCGGGACGAATACATCCACGGACTCGCGGAACGCCCCAAGTGGCAGCGTGCAACGGAGCCGGTGCAGGAGGGCCAGCTGTGTCTCGTGCGCAGCGAGCTGACGTCACCCGCGAAGTGGCCACTTGCACGCATCGTCGCCGTCCATCCTGGCCGCGACGGCCAGGTCCGCGTCGTTGAGGTGAAAACGGCCACCTCAACACTCACCCGACCGGTCAGCAAGCTTGTGGTGCTTCATCGAGACGAGGCGAGAACATCGCAAAACGCACGAGACACAGCGGGTCCTCCCGGCTCTTCAACGAGGGATTGCACGTAAGCGCATCCCTTTCACCATTATCATCGCTCACACATTCACATTTCATTGCGCTTACAGGTCATTATCATTCCTCATTGCTGTTTTTCATTATTCCGCGTCTGCATCGCACTTCACCACGTTACCGTTTAATTGTCCGTTCGCGATTCACCTTTCATCTCTCATTACCATTTCTCACACGCGTGCTCACTCGCGTTAACGTTTCGTCGCGTGCCTCGGATCGTACGTTTTCAACGCGATAATACTCGGTCTCGAATCCACAGCTGATTCACGTAACACTGCGAAACGCGGCACGCGGCGAGCACGTGTTCGGAAAATTACGTGCACCACGCAGGTGCTACTCCTGCGCGCCGAGCACTCTCATCGCTCGCGACACCGCCCCGCGGCTCGCGCGGGACTTAGCCGCTCGTCACACGCCTCACGCGCCCGCCGCGCGCGAGACAAATGGAATTTCGTCCGGTACAACCGGAGGTGGGCGGAATGTTCGCGAGCGAACTAAGGGCTCCGCAAAGCCCTCATCACGCTGCATTGCATCGCCTATGTTGCATGGCCTGTGCAACATGGGTGGTGTAATGCAGCAAGAACATACGTGGAGAATAGCGGCAGTGATGTGTGTTACACCGCACGCATCACTGTCGTTGCTCTCCATTTGCGTCGCGCACGGGACTTACGTCCCGCTACCGATACAGTATCAATCTTAGCCGCGCTCACGCGGAACGCGCAAGCAGCGAAACAGCGGCGCTGCCGCTGCCGCAAATTCAAAAGACCTGAGTCATCGTCCTCAATTAGCGCTTTCTAATTATATTTATGTATAATTGTTTATATCGAATCCTCCTGGCTTTTCTGGAGTGTTCTTTTTATGTCGTCATTTCCTTCAAGAGGAAATGACGACAGGAAGGAACATTTCAGAAAAGCACAGTATAAAAACGGATGCAGAGTGGGGACGAGGGCCAGTCTGCTTCGACACGTTCAGGTACGACCCGCACTTCTTTAGTTACGATTTCGAGTATTCGCACGAATATTTCGGACACAGCAAGGATAACGCCTTTATCCTTTGCTTGCATTCGCATAGCAGAGTTGCTTGCTCTGCCGTGCAACACGCGCCTTTGTTGGAGTCGCTTGCTCCACGCGTGTCGGTTCGGTCCGCGACTCCCGCGCTCGGACTTCTCGTTACCGTCTCGGAACGGACACTCGCGCGGTCCAGTGCCGTGTGCGAAACGTGTACGCCCTGTGCACATTGAACTGTAAAGTGTAAATATCTCTGTACATAACTTTATTGACTTTGTAAATATACTTTATTAATTTTTCTGTTACAAACTTGCGTGTGAGTGTTTCATTGTGTGTGTGAGTGATCGTCAACCATCTCTCCCCCGACTGATCCAGTCGCGAACAACAGGAAAACTATTAAAACATTATTGAAACACTATTGAAAAATATTGGAATACTACAATAAACTTATTATAACACTATTGAAATCCTATTCGTGAAGTATAGTGTCATTCACTGTAGTATTTTCGTCGATAACTACTTAAACACTTATACTAAAACTATTTGTAAATTATTCAAGTGAAGGAGACACCAAGTTTCACCCAAGTTTTCCAAAAAATAAAATTTGAAAAAATATTCAATCTAAAGCTATTCACACACTGATTCTTTATATGTAGATGTCTAAGTCGACTCGGGTCAGGATTCAAAGATTTTGGTCCAAAATAATACTAAAGAACAACAGCTGATCTTAGCGTTATTTTACCGATTTTAATCCCTAAATTTTTGGATCCTGATTTGAGTCCACTTTGTACCTACATCATATTTGAAATTAGTGTGTCATAAGCTTTATTTTGAGTATTTTTATTTTGAGTATTTTTGTGTTGAAAAATTTGGACGAACCGCCTACGGGTTGTTGGCGTTTGTATTTTTACATTTAAAGGACGAAGATGTAAGACTATAAATTAGATTTAAATTTATATTTATTGCACAAAAATGAAAATAATATATTATTATAATATAGTATATTGAGAAACAATATAAAATATAAAGGAAAATATAAAACAGGAAAATATAAAACATTTTAAATAATAAACACTTTAATAAAATAATTAAAATCGAAAGATGATTTTAATTCGTTGTTGGCGTTAGGCTGACGTTCGGCGCGCAGATCATTTATTGGTTGAAAAGCCTTCACGTGGCCAGTTTGCCTGTCAAATAATACTTTCATGTGTTATCTTAATTACTGGCGAAGAAAAGACTATTTTCAAAGTTAATAAAATAATCTTAATCTAGTATAAAAGAGGATGGACCATTTGGGCTGATTTTGACCTCCCATAAATTTCGTTCAAGTTCATGAAATATATATATCTTGAATAATTTGAATACAATCACTCAAGATATAGATTTTTTATGAGTTTGAACAAAATTTGTAGGAGGCTAGAATTGTGTCCCAAATGGACCCTCCTGCTTATACAATATGTTTGTTATATAAATTTTATTATAATATTGTAATATACGATAATATATTAATTTTCCTTTAACAAAACAGAAAGTAAATATAGTCTTGTGACTATACGTAAAAAAATTAAAAACATCTTTTAATATTACATAAAAATAGAAACATCTATTTTGATATAAATAAGTAAATATGTCTTATAATGTTATAAACAAAAAACAAAAATAAAGAAACATTTGTTTACACTAAAATTGACTTAAAAATAATTATTTCTTTTTTTATATACTTTTTAATATATTATCGTCTATCCTTCTCTAAAGTTAATCTAACAATAATTTCATCAAAAGATATTACTCACCATTGTCCTCCTGCTTTTTTCTGCTTGCTCGAGGTACAGCGTTATTGCACTTTTGTCTCACTGCTGCTTTAAAAAGTTTTTGGGTGTCTTTATTGCACTCAAATATTGAAAACACATGTGCTGTAATAATAAAATAAAAAGTAATTATTTTGAAGGAAATTTTAAAAATAATTTGATAATAAAACATTACGTTATTTAATACAAATACATATATATATCAATTGTGTATGTGTGTGTGTATGTGTGTGTGTGTGTGTGTGTGTGTCTTCATAAGTAAGTGTGTGGGCATAACGATGTGAATGTTTGAGGAAATTTTGTGTGTGTGTGTGTGTGTGTGTGTGTGTGTGTGTGTGTACACATTAATTCTTCATAAAGTAAGATTAGGTTCCGAAACATCCTTTTTGAGGAAAATTTTACTGGAAATATAATAAAACACGTTATGTATTCTATATGTATTACATCGAGTAAAATTTCTTCTCGAAGATGTTTTGGAATGTAGCTAAAGTATACAAAAAAATATGAACTAACCTGTATGTATATTTTCTGTTTTTTTGCTTTTAGACGAGAATATCTTGTTGTTATAGGAATTTCTTCAGATTCATCTGTTAGATATTTTTTATAAGATCCTCTTTTCCCTTTCGACATTATGTCTGTTGATGCAGTATATGCTTATTTGCGACCGGCACAACGCGCACATGCGTCTACGTATTGTAGAAGTAAAGCCTTCTGATCACTTGTCCACTTCCTCTTATATTCGTATAAACGGACTAGGATTCAAGAAAATCTATACACTCGTTAAACTATTTACGACCGGCACTGATCGGCACAACGCGCGCATGCATCTACGTAGTACGTATTGTAAAAGTAAAGCCTAGTGCAGACTGCACGCAGCATTAAGGGGATGCTGTAGTGACGGCCGAACTCCGACGGGAAAGCGCCCTCATCTAGATGGAACTAAAAATGTCGGTAATTTACCGGAGTTTTTAAATCCGTCGATTTTCTACATTATCGATAAACTCTAAGATACGCTTTCGCACACGAAGAAAAAGCCCATGTACGTGTGCGCTCGGCGTTCGGCTAGCTTCGGATAGTAGAAGAGCGCAGACATATCTTCCGTCTTCTTCTCTTTCTCTCGCTATAGCTGACGCGCTCGGAAAGGAAAAAGCCGTATACGTGTGCGCTTGGCTAGCTAGAAGAGCGCAGACATATCTTCCGTCTCCTTCTCTCTCTTTCTCGCTACGGCTGACACGCTTGGCGATCGAGATTCGAGAACTATATTTCTTACAAGGAGATGATCAAGCTTTTCACCTGAGATTTAGCTAAATTTCAGTATGTTGTTACATACTGATATCTCTCCTACTAATATAATATATGGTACAATAACTTGTACCATTATTTTACAAGAAATAATTGTAAAGTCAGTCATATACGTAATCTACCGATTCGGTAAACCTACTTTTCAAGCAATGAGCGTGGTCGTGTTAGTAAGTCGAGCGGCTAGAACGCTGGAGATCACGAGTTCGAAACAATCTTTTTTTTTCTATTTCTTAAAAATTTTTTTTTTTAATGTGTTTAAATAATTTATTATGCAATATATTCAACCTATATTAATCGTTAAAAAATATTATATAAATGTAATATTAAAAAAATAAAACAAAATAAAATATAAAATATTATAATTATATATAATTTTATTATATAAATATAATATTTTTTAGAGATTAATATAAGTTAAATATATTGCATAATAAATTACTTAAACACATTAAAAAAAAATTTTTTTAAGAAATAGAAAAAAAAGGATTGTTTCGAACTCGTGATCTCCAGCGTTCTAGCCGCTCGACTTACTAACGCGACCACGCTCATTGCTTGAAAAATAGATTTATCGAATCGGTAGATTCCGTACATGACTGACTTTACAATTATTTCTTGTAAAATAATGGTACGAGTTATTGTACCATATTTTATATTAGTAGGAGAGGTATCAGTAACAACATATATAACAACATACTGAATTTAGCTAAATCTCAGGTGGGAAGCTTGACCATCTCCTTGTAAGAAATATAGTTCTCGAATCTCGATCCAAGCGTGTCAGCCGTAGCGAGAGAGAGAGAGAAGAAGACGGAAGATATGTCTGCGCTCTTCTAGCTAGCCAAGCGTACACGTATACTGGGCCTTCTACAATAAGATATTAGTCGTAAGCGAATAGACCAATCATATTCGATTATTCTTTTCTAAATTCAACTATGATTGGTTTATTCGCTTACGACTTGCGACTAATATCTTATTGTAGAAAGCCCATACGGCTTTTTCCTTTCCGAGCGCGTCAGCTATAGCGAGAGAAAGAGAAGGAGACAGAAGATATGTCTGCGCTTTTCTAGCTAGCCAAGCGCACACGTATACGGCTTTTTCCTTTCCGAGCGCGTCAGCCATAGTGAGAGAAAGAGAAGGAGACAGAAGATATGTCTGCGTTTTTCCAGCTAGCTGAGCGCACACGTACATGGCTTTTTACTCGCGCGCTACATCACGCACACGAAAAAAAAGCCGTATACGTTTGTGCTCGGTGCTCGGCAGTGCTCGGCCAGCTAGAAGAATACGGACATATCTTCGCATTATAAATTTTTATACATACATACATACATACATACATACATCCCGGTCATCTACCTTTACGAAATATTCGACTGGATGTTTTATAATGGGACATATATATATATATATATGTCAGTCGTATACTTTGACGACGATTTCTCGTACGCATTGACTACTTCGACGACTTCTGGCTATTTTGACGACGGTCGCCAAAATTTTAATCGTCAATCGTATACTTTGACGACGTCGTCAAATTAATCCTTAATAGTGAAAGGGATATTTTCACGACACTGTATAGATTGACGACATGCAATATAATAAATAGCGATTTTGACGACATTAAACAAATATTGCAAATTTGGAGAGGAGAGATAGGAGAACATGGGAGAATCGGAAAATGATGACTGTTGGAGGTTAATGATGATCTGTGAGCTCGTATTACGGAACTTTTCGAAATGGATTCCGATCGGAATAATTCCGTTTTCCCTAAATTATTTCCAATAGCATTAGAGATAACCAAGGGGAAATGGAATTATTCTGATCTGAATCCATTCCGAAAATTTCATAATACGAGCCCTAGCTATTCTGAATAATTACCGCATACACCAAACCTGAAATGGCAGGCGGCATAATGAAAATACATTAAGTTTGGCTCTTCAAAGATGTGAACAGACAACTCAAGCCATTTTTTTTTCAACGGCTTTCCTCCAGATAATCGAAAATATCTGTATATTATGAATGTAAGAAGTTATTATGAATCTAAGTGGCTGATTAAATTTATCATGTTTCATAACTTTAATTTAGTAATTTCTTTACTTTCTGTTGTATCTTTTGGTTGTAATCTCAACCTAATAATTTAATAATTAATCTCACAATTAAGGGAATCTTTCGAGTAATTAGGTTTTCTCATATGTTTAATCAATATTAAAAAATTCGAGTATAAGGTCAAGATGAACAAATAAATTTTTTACACAGGATTATGCGCAATCAAATGCAACAGTTTCCTGAATCAACCGACATCAGTTAAGCCTGGATCCTCATGCAGACACCGGCGCTTCGACACCGAGCGATGATTGGTGAAAGACGAGTGGGAGGGGTAAATATCGATCGATTTTTACCCCTCCCTCTCGTCTTTCACCAATCATCACCGGTGTCTGCATAAGGATCCAGGCTAATAGTCTCGATGGTCGATCTCTAGAAGAAGTTCTCAAGGATAATATTTTGTGGGCTGTGCCAAAGAAACGACGTATCCTAGAAAAGAGAAGATTTAGGCCTCGAGAAGATTTAGACTCGAGAAGATTTAGGCCTAGTCTACAATCAAGTCGTAAGTCGTTGTCGTAAGAAATTAACCAATCACAGTTGAATTTAGAGAAGAATATTCAATTGTGATTGGTTAATTTCTTACGACAACGACTTACGACTTGATTGTAGACTAGGCCTTATATATAAGAAATACGTGTAGAAGCCGCTTGTTCCAAAAACTAATCTATTAATGTGCAAAAATTGTGGTCACAATTACGAAGCTGGCCGTTTATGTGGTAAGCTTTAAGCGGGAAACACAGGGTTTGTTCGCGTCTCAATACCCCAATATGCTCCTACTCACTCCAATACGCTCCAATCTATAGTATACGTAACGTAATACTATAGTTTGGAGCGAGTAGGAGCATGTTGGGGCAAGCGACGCGAACAAACCTACATACTTTTGCATAATGCATAATACATATGCATAATAAATTCGATTGGTCGAATTCCTTATGCACATGCTAACGGACTAATCAAATTTCTTATGCATATGCGTTATGCGTTATGCAATGGTCTGTGCTCAGGCCCTTATCAATAAGTAATGTAATAGTAATAAAATAGTGTAATCGTAATAACACATCGAGTAAAAAATTAGGCCTGTTCTACAATGAGTCGTTTGTCGTCAGTCGTAAGCAAATAGATCGTCATCCAATCATATTCGATTATTCTTTTCTAAATTCAACTATGATTGATTTATTCATTTACGACTTGCGACTAACGACTCATTGTAGAACAGGCCTTAAAGATAAGCTTTGATTATAATATAGCGGGGAGCACAGACGAATTTCTTATACACATACTAACGGACCAATCAAATTTCTTATACATATGTATTATGCATTATGCAAAAGTCTGTGTTCCCCGCATAAGGTCCGTCTACAATACGATTGGCAGTAGGTAGAAAAGTAGTAGGACGCATACAGTAGCGCAATTTCTACGACCATGTGTGTTCACAATGAAGACGCAGTAACAACATAAAGCCGGCCAATGAGAAAACACACAAATCGTCACGATTAACCTTAAGTGACGCAAGACACTTGCCGTAAGCCGCAGGCAGTACTGAAATGAAAATGATTCATTTCGCTTATGACTACTGTTACGATCTTAAAAACCGGAATTAAGTCACTTACAACCTACTGTTACGGCCTAAAACTAGAGAGCCTCTAAAGGCCCATCTACAATGGCAGTAAGCAGTAGAGAGTAAGGAGTAAGAAGAAAGGAGTACGAAATGGGATTTGCCCATTTTCATTACTGGTTTTTAATTTGTCAAATCTTACTTCTTACTCCTTACTCTGTACCACTTACTGCCATTGTAGACGACCCATATCCTAAATGGGATTGAACCATTTTGTTTACAGCCTTACTCTACGCCTTATTAACCGAAAACGACGGCTTACTCCAATATCTTATAGCCTTAATCCACTACTCTTACTGCTATTGTAGACAACGCATTACTTATAGAGATATTCTACTGTTATAACACTTTCATACATACGAATTTTTAATTTTTTGGGTGTGTATTTTAACGTGTCGCTGAATCAGAGGTTTTGCGGCTCTCAGACAACAAGAATTTACTTATGTATGATCTACTGGAAATAGCCGTCTAAACCAATATTCTGATTTGTCAAGACCCTTCATTACCCGAGCGAATCAGAAGAGACGTGGTCACGTGAACAGTTCGCCGCTCTCTCCCTTAGGGTGCAGTCACATGGTGCGTGATGCGTCATGCGGGATAGAGCGTCCGTCATAGAAACAGCCAATCAGAGTTTTGCCGCAGCATCTATGACACTTTCTGCAAATCTCTGATTGGCTGCTTCTATAACGCACTCTCTATTCCGTACTTCTATTCCGCGCCATGTGATTTCAGCCTTAGAGGCTCACTACCTAAAACCCTCCATTGTAGACAGACCTTTAGGCCTGTTCTAATGAATCGTTAGTCGTAAGTCGTAAGAGAATAGACCAATCATATTCGATTATTCTTTTTTAAATTCAACTATGATTGGTTTATTCGACTTGCGACTAACGACTTATTGTAGAAGGGCCTTTATCTGTCCTGTATTCTGTACATGTACAAAAATTTTCAGCCCCTTTCACTGTAAAAGATACTGATTAAAGATTAGAAAGTGATTATGTTGCTTATGTTGCATACTCTTTTGCAATACCCAAAGAATTATTAAAAAATGTAATAAAAAACATGCCTCTAATTAAAATGTGCTTTATTATGTATCTCAGAAAACTTTTTTGGTCCATTTTGTTAAAATAACTACATATGTACCTTCTTGTTTATTTACTTCGTAAAAAGAACAAATCTCGAAAATTCACCGGTACTGTTTCATACTAAATACGATAATAAGATATTAATAGATATTAAGCAGTGATAAACACACGGTAGGTTAGAATATCTGTCATGTTTGTACATATGCAAAATACAGGACATAGAAGAATGTAGAATATAGAATAAAATATAGGATATAGTAAATCAAAATATAGAATATAGAGGTATGGAAAATAGAATGAATACAGAATATGGAATATAGAATTATGAAATATAGAATATAAAATAGAAAAAAGGATATTTTTATTATTTATTCATGTTTTTTCACATTGCTTACTGTGCATATAGAAAATGTGACGGATATCATAAACTCATGTCAGTTTAAGATATCTGTCGTATACACAATGGGCAACATAGAAAAATCTTGTACAATTTTCTTATTTTGCGCCATACAGGGTGTTCGCCAAACATCGGTCCACGCTCGTATAAATAGACTACGTTTACACGACAGCCTAAAGCCGATTTAATAACTACCGTAGTTAGAGAATTCTTGCATTCAATTGGTATATTCTTTTAGATCTAAAAAAATTTACCAATTGGATGCAAGAATTCATTAACTACGGTAGTTACTAAATCAGCTTTAGACTGTCGTGTAAACGTAGTCATTGATAGGGTGCAGTGAACTGAACATTAAGATCTTTCATCATTTTGCAATTTTTGCAATAATTATTATGTTATAATATTATTGAAATAATAATCTGTCGCATGACAAAAGTGTCGCTGGCAAATCTAAAACATATATTTCAAGGTTTAACTGTGCAAAATGCTCGTTTGCCAATCTTTTTAGATTATTTCAATAATATTATAATATAATAATTATTGCAAAAATTGCAAAATCCATTATACATCACATCCATTACACATCACCGATCCATTACATATCACAAAATTCTATTAGCCGAGACTATAATATTCAGCTCTCCCTTAAAAGATTTTCGTGTTTTGTGAATGGATTTTCTCTCCACATTCGATGCAAACTGGATTCCTGGTTTTCCAAATTAGTACCACTGTATTACTTTTGCCTGTTTAAAATTAAAACACATGTGCTATATATTATTAATGGACGGCTTAAGAATAGGATGTTATTCTTACAGTAATCTTATCAAAATAATAGTTATCATGAAAAGACAATCACTCTTTAAGTTGAATTGATGCAAATGAAAAATAATATTTAAAAACATTATCTTGCATACTTACAATTAGTTGCATGAGTTGTTCCAGCACAGTATGTTGCATAAACATTGCAAAAATGTATTTTCAGTCCGTTTCACTGTAAAAGATACTGATTAGTGACTAGAAAGTGATTACGCTTATGTTGCATACACTTTTGCAATACCCAAAGAATTATTAAAAAATGTAATAAAAAACTTGCCTCTAATTAAAATGTGCTTTATTATGTACCTCTGAAAACTTTTTTGGTCCATTTTGTTAAAATAACTACATATGTACCTTCTTGTTTATTTACTTCGTAAAAAGAACAAATCTCGAAAATTCACCGATACTGTATGATACTAAATACGATAATAAGATATTAATAGATATTAAGCAGTGATAAACACACGGTAGGTTAGAATATCTGTCATGTTTGTACATATGCAAAATACAGGACATAGAAGAATGTAGAATATAGAATAAAAATATAGGATATAGTAAATCAAAATATAGAATATAGAGGTATGGAAAATAGAATGAATACAGAATATGGAATATAGAATTATGAAATATAGAATATAAAATAGAAAAAAGGATATTTTTATTATTTATTCATGTTTTTTCACATTGCTTACTGTGCATATAGAAAATGTGACGGATATCATAAACTCATGTCAGTTTAAGATATCTGTCGTATACACAATGGGCAACGTAGAAAAATCTTGTACAATTTTCTTATTTTGCGCCATACAGGGTGTTCGCCAAACATCAGTCCACGCTCGTATAAATAGATAGGGTGCAGTGAACTGAACATTGATCTTGCAGTGAACTGAATCTGTCGCATGACAAAAGTGTCGCTGGCAAATTAAGATACATTTCACGGTTTAACTGTGAAAAATGCTCGTTTGCCAATTTTTAGATTATTTCAATAATATTATAATATAATAATTATTGCAAAAATTGCAAAATGATGAAAGATCTTAATGTTCAGTTCACTGCACTCTATCCATTTATACGAGCGTGGACCGATGTTTAGCGAACACCCTGTATGGCTCAAAATAAGAAAATTGTACAAGATTTTTCTACGTTGCCCATTGTGTATACGACAGATATCTTAAACTGACATGAGTTTATGATATCCGTCACATTTTCTATATGCACAGTAAGCAATGTGAAAAAACATGAATAAATAATAAAAATATCCTTTTTTCTATTTTATATTCTATATTTCATAATTCTATATTCCATATTCTGTATTCATTCTATTTTCCATACCTCTATATTCTATATTTTGATTTACTAAATCCTATATTTTATTCTATATTCTACATTCTTCTATGTCCTGTATTCTGCATATGTACAAACGTGACAGATATTCTAACCTACCATGTGTAGTTATACATATGTAGTTATTTTAACAAAATGATCCAAAAAAGTTTTCAGAGGTACATAATAAAGCACATTTTAGAAGCAAATTTTTATCACTGCTTAATATCTATCAATATCTTATTATCGTATTTAGTATCATACAGTATCGGTGAATTTTCGAGATTTGTTCTTTTTACGAAGTAAATAAACAAGAAGGTATGTAGTTATACATATGTAGTTATTTTAACAAAATGGACCAAAAAAGTTTTCAGAGGTACATAATAAAGCACATTTTAATTAGAGGCAAGTTTTTTATTACATTTTTTAATAATTCTTTGGGTATTGCAAAAGTGTATGCAACATAAGCGTAATCACTTTCTAGTCACTAATCAGTATCTTTTACAGTGAAACGGACTGAAAATACATTTTTGCAATGTTTATGCAACATACTGTGCTGGAACAACTCATGCAACTAATTGTAAGTATGCAAGATAATGTTTTTAAATATTATTTTTCATTTGCATCAATTCAACTTAAAGAGTGATTGTCTTTTCATGATAACTATTATTTTGATAAGATTACTGTAAGAATAACATCCTATTCTTAAGCCGTCCATTAATAATATATAGCACATGTGTTTTAATTTTAAACAGGCAAAAGTAATACAGTGGTACTAATTTGGAAAACCAGGAATCCAGTTTGCATCGAATGTGGAGAGAAAATCCATTCACAAAACACGAAAATCTTTTAAGGGAGAGCTGAATATTATAGTCTCGGCTAATAGAATTTTGTGATATGTAATGGATCGGTGATGTGTAATGGATGTGATGTATAATGGATTTTGCAATTTTTGCAATAATTATTATATTATAATATTATTGAAATAATCTAAAAAGATTGGCAAACGAGCATTTTGCACAGTTAAACCTTGAAATATATGTTTTAGATTTGCCAGCGACACTTTTGTCATGCGACAGATTATTATTTCAATAATATTATAACATAATAATTATTGCAAAAATTGCAAAATGATGAAAGATCTTAATGTTCAGTTCACTGCACCCTATCAATGACTACGTTTACACGACAGTCTAAAGCTGATTTAGTAACTACCGTAGTTAATGAATTCTTGCATCCAATTGGTAAATTTTTTTAGATCTAAAAGAATATACCAATTGAATGCAAGAATTCTCTAACTACGGTAGTTATTAAATCGGCTTTAGGCTGTTGTGTAAACGTAGTCTATTTATACGAGCGTGGACCGATGTTTGGCGAACACCCTGTATGGCGCAAAATAAGAAAATTGTACAAGATTTTTCTATGTTGCCCATTGTGTATACGACAGATATCTTAAACTGACATGAGTTTATGATATCCGTCACATTTTCTATATGCACAGTAAGCAATGTGAAAAAACATGAATAAATAATAAAAATATCCTTTTTTCTATTTTATATTCTATATTTCATAATTCTATATTCCATATTCTGTATTCATTCTATTCTCCATACCTCTATATTCTATATTTTGATTTACTATATCCTATATTTTATTCTATATTCTACATTCTTCTATGTCCTGTATTTTGCATATGTACAAACGTGACAGATATTCTAACCTACCGTGTGTTTATCACTGCTTAATATCTATTAATATCTTATTATCGTATTTAGTCTCAAACATATCGGCGAATGTTCGAGATTTGTTCTTATTACGAAGAGAGTAAACATGAAGGTACATAGTTTTAACAAAATGGAGCAAATAAAGTTTTCAGAGGTATGCAATAAAGCACATTTTAATTAGAGGTGAGTTTTTATTACATTTTTAAATAATTTTTTGTGTATTGCAAATGTGTATGCAACATAAGGGTAATCACTTTCTAGTCAATAATCAGTATCTTTTACAGTGAAACTTGGGCTAAAAATATATTTTTGCATGTTTATGCAACATATACCAGTGCTAGAACAACTCATACAACTAATTGTAAGTATGCAAGATAATGTTTTTAAATATTATTTTTCATTTGCGTCAATTCAACTTAAAGGGTGATTGTCTTTTCATAATAACTATTATTTTGATAAGATTACTGTAAGAATAACATCTTATTGTCAAGCTGTCTATTAACAATATATAGCACATGTGTTTTAATCTTAAACAGGCAAAAGTAATATGACACTAATTTGGGAAACCAGGAATCCAGCTTGCATCCTATGTTGGGAAGAATTCCATTCACAAAGCACGAGAATCTTTTAAGCGAGAATTGAATATTATAGTCTCTGCTAATAGAATCTTGTGATCTGTAATGGATCGGTCAGCGCTTATTAATTAGCAGCCTGTTGGAACAATAATATTTTTCTACTGCTGATTTGTTAAAAGAGTGAATGAACATTTGTATGGTTATTTAGTTAATATATATCAGTGTACATAGTGCTTATTAACTTATATCTTGAAGCCTTATTTTAGAAACCGTGAAAAAAATGTAGATATGTGGAAATGACTTTATAGGATTGGTGTATATTTTGATGCTCACTTATTTGTATGATTTATAATTCGAGACACAATTTAAGATAGAATTTTGTTTATAATTTTATCATGTTTTAATCTACATATATATGTATTCTATATATTTTGTATGTATTTTAGGTATTTAAATGTTAATTACACGATATGTAAAACTTTTAACTATAATTCCGAACAGAAATTTATTAAAAAATTCATCATATAGAAAAAAAAAATGTTTGAATTTATAAAATGCATACACATACAAAATAAAATAAACTATACTAGAATACATGTACACATTACGATATATCATACATAAAGATATAAACGGAATTCTATCTTGAATTATGGCTTGAATTATAAGTCACACACACGTAAATAAGTGGGCATAAAAATATACACTAATTAGGTATCATAGAGTCATTTTCGTATATTTAAATTTTTTCACTTTTTCCAAAATAAGGCTCTAGAAAATAAATTTATAAATATTGTGAACTGATACATTCACTAACTGAACTTATTTTGGAAAATGTGGAAAAATTTAAATATGCGACAATGACGCTATGATACCTGATTAGTGTATATCTTTATGCTTACTTATTTACATGATTTATAATTCGAGACATAATTCAAGTTAGAATTCTGTCTATAATTTTATATATGACATAATGTAATGTATATGTGTATTCTAATATAGTATATTTTATTTTGTGTGTGTGTTGTATGCATTTTATATTAAATTCAAATATTTTTTTTTATGTATGATGAATTTTTAACTTAAATTCTGTTCCAAATTATAGCTATAACTTTGATGTATCGTGTGTAATACATTTAAATACCTAAAACACAAAATATATAGAATACATATATACATTAAAACATGACAAAATTATATACAGAATTCTATCTTGAATTGTGTCTGGAATTATAAATCATATAAATAAGTGAGCATAAAAATATACATCAATCATAGAGTCATTTTTACATATCTACATTTTTTCACGGTTTCTAAAATAAGGCTTGAAGATAAGTTAGTAAGCATTGTGTACACTGATATATATTCACTAACTAAATAACCACACAAATGTTCATTCAATCTTTTAACACATCCGCAGTAGGAAGACATTGTTCCAACAGGCTGCTAGTTTATAAGCGTTGGTCAATCCATTACAGATCACAAAATTCTATTAGCGGAGATTATAATATTCAGCTCTTGCTTAAAAGATTTTCGTGTTTTGTAAATGGATTTTTTTCTGACGTTTGATGCAAGCTTGATTCCAAATTAGCCGATTCTTTTGCCTGTTTAAGATTGAAACAAACATGATATGGTATTAACAGACAGCATGACATTAAGATGTTATTGGTATAATTTTATCCGAATAAGATTTACCATCAAAATACTCTCTTTAGGTTAAATGGACAGAAAAAAGATAATATTTAAAAGCATTATCTTATACTTAGCTGCATTAGTTTTTCTAGCATTGATGTGTTGCGTAAACAGTTATTTTCCAGCCTAGGTTTCACTGTAAATAAAAGGAATTGATTAATGATTAAAAATGATTCGGTTTATGTTGCATACATTGTTGTATTATAAAAAAATTATTAAGTTATTACATAAAATATTCGATTTTGTTTACAATGTGTCACATTGCATACCTCCACAAACTTGCTCTATTTTGTTACCAGACACCTTCATGCTTACTCATTATCATTTTGTAGGGAGAATGAGATTACGAAAAATCATAGATGTTCTTTCTCGATGATGTGAATGCGATAATTAAGATATTAATGCAGTTATACATTAAAACAGTGACATACACACGTGAGGTTAGGATATCTGTCACGTATGCGGTAGGCAATGTAGAAAAATCTTATTACTTACCGGCGTTTTTCCACGTTACCTACTATGTATGTGCCAGTTATCTTAACTTAAGGCGGGGAGCACAGACCATTGCATAACGCATAACGCATATGCATAAGAAATTTGATTGGTCCGTTAGCATGTGCATAAGGAATTCGACCAATCGAATTTCTTATGCATATGTATTATGCATTATGCAAAAGTCTGTGTTTCCCGCTTAAGCCTTCGGCACACGATACGATTTTTCGTACTGGATTGCTTACGTGAGCCAATAAGGATGCAGAATTTTAGATCAAGTGACTTAAAGCTTAATCCTAATTGGCTCACGTAAGCAATCCAGTACGAAAAATCGTGTGCCGAAGGCTTTACTTACGTCAATCAATAAAATATCTATCATGTACACAGTAGGCAAGGTAGATAAACGCCAACCAATAAATGATAAAAATGTTTCTCTACATTGCCTACTACGTGCGTGACAGATATCTTAACCTCGCGTGTGTCACTGCCATATATGTAATACTCCTATATTGCTAGTTCCGTATCTTCCCAATGAGAGGATCGAGGCCATATATGCAATACTCCTATATTGCTAGTAGAGTGCCTATTTCGGGCCAAACATTACGGTACAGACGTATAATAGTCTCTCTCTCAAGTACGCTTCAGCTGCTTTGTGCGCATGCGCTAACAGCGTCAGACACGACCAGGTAATGTTTTCTCTTTTCGTGTTCTTTCCGTCTCATTTTCTAATGTTTAGCCTCTCGCTTACACTCACTCAATAGACGCGTCTGCGCATAACAAGGCTTAAACTTCTGACCATATTTGGAAATCGTGCGTCTCTCTTTTATGGGCCTCGATCCTCTCATTGGGAAGATACGGAACTAGCAATATAGGAGTATTACATATATGGTCACTGCTTATTTGTCTATTAGTATCTTAATTAGCGTACATTTATTATCATTTTTGAATTTTTGAGTTTTTTCTACATACGGTGATATTGAATAAACATGAAGCTATCCGCTTACTTGAACCACATGGAGCAATTTCATAGATGTGCATAATAAGTTATGTTTTTAAATATTATATTTCATGTTATATTTTCGTAGGTTTTTGTAATACAAGAGTATATATATATATATGTGTATATGCAATAAAAATTTAATAATTTTTTAATCATGCATTATATATTAATTAGTGTCTTATTTACAGAAATAACTTTGCTGGAAATATGTGTTTTTGTGCTTGTGCAACATACCACCTTGATCAAAAAGTTCCCGGAATTACCACCAGGTGATGCACTGAGTCAGCTGATTTAAGTTCTGTTTTTTTTTGTTAGGTTGCCATATCTATCATTGACATTCCCACCAAATTTTATCGCCATAGCTTGACATTTGTAAAAGTTACGCCGTCTTGAGTACATCTACCTCTGCACGTGTTTTCGATTTTTTACAGTTTTAAAAATGGAGTTGAATTTGCAACAACGAGTTTGTATTAAATTTTGCGTTAAAAATGGATTTAATGGTTCGAAAACCTTGGAAATGTTAGGAAACTGTTTCGGCAATGATACTCTAAAGAAAACAACCGTTTACGAGTGGCATGAACGCTTCAGAAGTGATTGTGAGTCCGTCGAAAAAGGAAGCGATGCTCACGGTTTTCATGGATTACAACGGTATTGTACATCACGAATTTTTGCCAGAAGGTCAGACAGTTAATAAGGACTATTATTTGGGCGTTATGAGATGTTTGCGTGAAGCAATTTGCCAAAAAAAAAGAATTTGTGGGCAAACAACTCATGGATTTTGCACCATGATAACGCACCATCGCACAGTGCCATCATCCGTGAATTTTTGACCAAGAACGAAACGAATACCATCCAACAGCCATCGAATTCACCTGATATGGCTCCCTGCGAGTTTTTTCTGTTCGATCGAGTCAAAAAACCACTATGGGGAACGTGTTTTAACAGCCGAAAGGAGGTAATGGAAAAATCGAAGATGGCTCTGATGGCTATACCGAAAATAGAGTTCTAGAAATGTTTCGAGAGCTGGATCAAGCGCTGGCATAAGTGCGTTGCAGTCGATGGGGAGTACTTTGAAGGGGACAATATCACTTTTGATGAATAAACTTGTATTTTGAATTTTCTGAATGAATTCCGGGAACTTTTTGATCAAGGTGGTATACCAGGGCTAGGACAATTATTGTGCAGTTACAGTATATGACATTGTTTTTAAGTATTGTGCTTTTTTCCACTGTTTTTAAAAAAAATACATTTTGATGATAATAATTTTTCTGATAAGTTACATGAATGAAAACTTAATATACATGATATTAAGTTTTTATTCGTATAACTAATCAGAAAAATTGCCACTAATATTTTATTATATTTATTTTAATCTTAAGCGGATGAAAAATTAAATCTAATTTGCAAACTGGGAATCCAGCTTGCATCAAATATCATGGAAGAATCCATTTACAAAGCACGAGAATCTTTTAAGCAAGAGTTCAATATTATATTTTACGCTAATAGAATCTTGTGATCTGTAATGGAATAATCAACGCTTGTTTATTCACTTGCAGTGTCTATTCAGTTTCATACTGACGTATTAGAAAATTGATTACATTTGTATTTTATTTGTATTGAAAAATAATAATAATAGCTTTTATTAATTATTTTATTTTTTTAATTACTGATCTCATTGAAAGTTTGTAGACAATAATCTTTATATACTCCAGTATGCATTAACACGTTAGCTGCCACGCGCATTTATGAGGAAATCCCGGTCAAGCCACGCGCGCTGCTTATAAGTGCGTATTGCGGTACTGTGGTATAGCAATTTTTGTTTAAACTGTTTCAACAAAATCCATTAAAGTTTTTTGATAAGTAATATTTAAGTATATTAATGATACGATTCTGAAATTACTTAAAATTTATGAAAACAATGTAATTTTTTAGTTTTGTATCGCATTTTATACTGTCAGTCACCGATGACAATCACGCGGCCTGAACGGAAAGTTCAGTGTCAGTCACCGGTGACTGACGTGGCAGCTAACGTGTTAATGAATCTAACCGAATTTACTATATAATACATAAATTTACAGATTTATTTGACAATGTATATTTTTCGTAACTACAAAAAAACGTCAAGCTGCAGTTCATTGCTTGTAAATTTTTTATTTGGTACTTTTCATATTTCCTATTATGTGTGAGCATGTAGCATATCTTTGCACACTATATTTGATCATTGTAAAAATTCATATATAAAAGTGTCGTCAAAATAATCGTTTCATATAAAATGATAATGTCACAATAACATACAAATGATATATCACTGTACATATGTTTGTACTGTCGTTAAAATAGTCAATATATAGTTAAATGTTTATATATTCTTACTAACATGTCATATTTAAAAATTACTGGTAATGTATACGTCAGACAATCAATGTACTCTAATGTATGCAATAATATATGGTAGTATTGAATGTCGTCAAAATAGTCTATTTACATATATATATATATACATATATTAGTATGTATGTATATATACAGGGTGTCCCATTATAAAACATCCAGTCGAATATTTCGAAAACCAAGCCCGGGAGAGAAAAATTTTTCAGACAAAAGTTATTTGGTTTCGAGGGGCCCATAAGATGATACCATTGGTTTGACCTTGAAGAATTATTTGAAAGTTACATGAAAGTCACCTCAATTTTTTTAAATGGCATCCCCTATTTTTTATTACATATTCTTGTAGCTGACTTCAAGAGCTTTCCAAAACACTATAATAAAGTATTTTTTTATTAAGTATTTTCCGAGTTATAAAGCTTGAAATAATTTCATAATTTTACATAAACTGTAAAATATCTCGTAAAATATTTACTTTTCGATGACCTTACCTCAATACTTTTATGCACAGAATAATGAGAGGAACCAATTGGTGTCAAGAAAACACATAGTTGTTTTTAAGAAAAAATATGCAATTTGTAACTAACAATTACATATTTTTTCTTAAAAACAACTATGTGTTTTCTTTACACCAATTGATTCCTCTCATTATTCTGTGCATAAAAGTATTGAGATAAGGTCATCGAAAAGTAAATATTTTACGAGATATTTTACAGTTTATGTAAAATTAAGAAATTATTTCAAGCTTTATAACTCGGAAAATACTTCATGAAAAAATACTTTATTATAGTGTTTTGGAAAGCTCTCGAGGTCAGCTACAAGAATATGTAATAAAAAATAGGGGATGCCATTTAAAAAAATTGAGGTGACTTTCATGTAACTTTCAAATAATTCTTCAAGGTCAAACCAATGGTATCATCTTATGGGCCCCTCGAAACCAAATAACTTTTGTCTGAAAAATTTTTCTCTCCCGGGCTTGGTTTTTGAAATATTCGACTGGATGTTTTATAATGGGACACCCTGTATATATATATATATTAGAGAATATATATAATATATATATATATATATACAGGGTTGGGCAAAAGTCCGGAAACGGTCAAATATCTCGAAAAGGATTAACTATAGCGAAAAATATGTAAGTAGCAAAGTTGTAGGGCTTAATAAAATGTATCTAATGATGGCTAAAAATTTGACTTTGGGTGGAGGACGAAGATCATATGAAGGTCAAATTGAATTTTTTAAATGGAACTGCCTACTTTTTATTGCATATTCTTGTAGCTTATCTCAAGAGCTTTCCAAAACACTATAATAAAGTATTTTTTATTAAATATTATCCAAGTTATAAGACTTGAAATAATTTCTTAATTTTACATAAACTATAAAATATCTCGTAAAATATTCACCTTTCGATGAACTTACCTCAATACTTTTATGCACAGAATAATGAGAGGAACCAATTGGTGTCAAGAAAACACATAGTTGTTTTTAAGAAAAAATATGCAATTTGTAACTAACAATTACATATTTTTTCTTAAAAATAACTATGTGTTTTCTTGACACCAATTGATTCCTCTCATTATTCTGTGCATAAAAGTATTGAGGTAAGTTCATCGAAAGGTGAATATTTTACGAGATATTTTATAGTTTATGTAAAATTAAGAAATTATTTCAAGTCTTATAACTTGGATAATATTTAATAAAAAATACTTTATTATAGTGTTTTGGAAAGCTCTTGAGATAAGCTACAAGAATATGCAATAAAAAGTAAGCAGTTCCATTTAAAAAATTCAATTTGACCTTCATATGATCTTCGTCCTCCACCCAAAGTCAAAGTTTTAGCCATCATTAGGTACATTTTATTAAGCCCTACAACTTTGCTACTTACATATTTTTCGCTATAGTTGATCTTTTTCGAGATATTTGACCGTTTCCGGACTTTTGCCCAACCCTGTATATATATATGCATATATATTACTTCTTCATGTACTTCTTCATACTTCTGAGTACTCATTTATTATATCAATAAAATCTTTTTTATCTTTGGTTTTTCTTCTTATATAATTATCATATCTTATCTTTATACAATTTATCATAAAATATAGTTCTTCTTCGTTGCTACTGCTGCTTTCTAATATTTCCTCCAAAAATATACATTAAAATCCATTATCCCGCTGTAATCACTTCTCGCTGAAGAACCAACC